>PVIU01018721.1:0-38319 GCA_004026605.1 Ondatra zibethicus
CCAACTTTTGCTTGATGATCTTGTTTGCTTCCAACTTCCAGGAGGTTCTGTGTATGCTTTCTTTGGGTTCACCTAGTTATTCGGCTTCTCTGGGCTTGTGAGCTAAGTGCTTAGTGTCCTTTATTTTATAGCTAGGGTCCACTAATGAGTGAGTACATGCCATAATCATCTTTCTGGGTTTGGGTTACCTCACTCAGGAATTTATTTATACTCTTGACTTAAATATTTTATACCATAAAATGCCATACTCATATCAAAAAATTGGTGTGGGAAGTCCTTCTGTATGTGTGTTGCTTTCATTGGTTAAAACATAAAGGAGCTGTTTTGGCCTGTGATAGGGCAGAGTAGAGCTAGCTGAAAACTCAACTGAATGCTGGGAGAAAGAAGGTGGAGTCAGTGAGAAGCCATGGAGCCACCAAAGGGGAAAGATGTGAGCTGCCACACAGAACCTTTCTGGTAAGCCATGAGCCTCATGGTAAAATATAAAATTATAGAAATTGGTTAACCAAAGATATAAGAGCTAGCTAGCAATAGGCTTAAGTGATTGGCCAAGCAGTGGTTTAAATAATATAGTTTCTGTGTGATTATTTCAGGGGTCTTGGAAGACAGAAACGAACAAGCAGCCTCTGTCAACAAAAAAAATGATACTAGCTTTTTAACAAAGTATTCTGATCTCATTTTTATTTAGCAAATACACCAGTACTTGTTTTTACCATTTTTTTTTTAAATTTTCGAGACAGGGTTTCTCTGTAGGTTTTGGTGCCTGTCCTGGAACAAGCTCTTGCAGACCAGGCTGGCCTCAGACTCACAGAGCTGACACTTTGAACTAAACGGTCATAATACCTTTTATTACGATTATTATCATATCTTTTTTAGAATGAAATTGCAATATTACAGAAAGTTAATACACTTTTATTTTATTATTCTTTTGTCTACTTGTCCTTATCTTACAGTAAAGGGCTATTTAGGTAATTGCCAAAAAGAAAAACTAAATATGTTATGCTGGTATCTGAAATTTTCAAAAGTTTAAATAAATATAGAAGCATTCTTAACTCTGAACTCTTTTCTTATAACACTAGAAACCATTTACCTAGTATCTATATATTTATTATTATCTATATTTATCATTTATTTATTATTTCTCTATTATTTATTATTTATCTTATGTCACTTATGTCTGTCTACACATTTATTTTTCAGTTTTTTCTTCATGAATATTTTTAGTTATATAACGTCAGCTTCTAATCAATAATAATGACCTTTTTCATATGGGTATTACCCCTTACTGTCTGTATTCCCCATGTAGCAACAAGAATGGTATCCTGTGGATAATTTCATGAAACTATTGGAAACCAGAAGGGAAAACCTCCTAGCATCCATGGGTCTGGAGAGGATAATGCAGATAAGGAGATGGAAGCAGAAGGCACAGCCCACAGCAGTTATTAACATGACTGGAAAGAAGAGATTAGAGTCAGCGCATGTGGGAAGAACAAAAGAACACAAGTTTGGTTAGCTCAAGGATTGTGTATTCAACAAGGTTTCAGGACATACTTTCCATGCTTTCTGATATCACCCTTCTCTACTCAGCAGTGTGATATACTGCTAAACTGAACTGGAAAAGGAATTTCAGAATGTGTAAGGCTGGGCCGCCACTGAAGCAGGGTGGAGTCCAGAGAAGGGGAGGGACTCTTGCTCCTCTTTGCAATGGATGCTAAAATGTAGCCTGGGTCTGAGGATACCAGGCATATAAACAGAGCTGAAAGCCATTCCTCCCTTTTGAACAATGAGTTATTTGGGGTAACAAACCTACACCTGCACATAGAGAGAAGCAACCTCCTCCAAGAGCAATACACTCTTTTCCCAGTAGGAATTAGACAATAAATGATAAATTAACATTTCAGAGAGTTGTAGACCCAAGTGAATGTACCAAACATTTAAATCTAGTTAAAAAGTGCAAATATTATAGATGTTAAAAAAGACAAAAGGGTTATTACCTGAGAATTTTGAGGAAGTAGAAAATCTATTATATAAAATAATAGGCCAGAGCAATAATAGGGGTGTATTTTTCATAACTAAAGGCATGGATATAAAAACTAAGTTTTCAGCACACAATTGATAAGCAATGTCAGAAATAGAACGGTAGAAATGCAGTTGCTTTTCATGTACACATTTCTGGAAATTTTAAAAGCTTCCAGAAATCAGAGCATCACTGTACATAAAGGACCATCAGATTACCATTAAAAATTCCCAACCACCTTATTTGCTCTAACACAGTGAGAGAAGAAGGGTGTGTCAATCTCTTTCCACTTGCTTCACATCAAGCCTGATAGCAAATATAACAGATGTTCAGATATAAAAACATTCAAAAATTATTTCCTTTCTTATTTTCTATGAAAATTTGTTTGGATTTAAATGGTATTTCCAAAAAAACAAAAGACACCTAGAATACAAGAAACAGTCAAGATTAGACTGGTGAGCAAAGAGTGTGAAGAAAGGGCAGGGAATTTGTTTCTTCAATAAGTGTTGGCTACATATTATAATAGCTGTCTAAACATAGAGCAAGTCAATATGGCATGGAGATTGACCAGTCAATGGAATTAATGAAGAAAAGATCTAATTAATCTTGATGCAGTTCTCAAGTTACAAAATTTAAATGAGCATTTTATTTCTTTCTCTTTGTCAAACCACCTTGTTACTTATGACCATGGAAAACATTTTTATGATTTAACAAGAATGTCAGCTTGTTTGCCACCTTGCTAATTATTAATGCTTATAGGAAATGTAAGTGTGGTTACTAACAAACAGATAGGTGTATATGAACATATCACATTGTCACTGGAAACACAAAGAGACAGTAAGAATAAGCTGGGGGATAAGGGTATGACATGCAGAAAATGCAGGAGAGTTGATCTCCTAATCTTCTATTGAGTTATGGTGATTCGAATGATAAACATACCATGCAATCTCGGGCATTAGATTACTTGATCCCCAATTGGTGGCACTGTCTGGGCAGATTTAGAAGATGTGACATTGTAGCTTCTTGAAGTATGCCACACAGGAATGGACTTCGTGAGTTTAAAGACTCCTATCACTGATAGCAAGCTCTTTGATTCCTGCTTTCAATTCAGGATAAATGCTCTTTAGCCTCCTATTCCAGGAATCATGCTTGCTACATTCTGCCTTGTATCTCCACAACTCCAGACTGTTACTCTGGAACAGTAAGACCAAGCAAACCTTTTCCTCCATCAATTTCCTTGGTCCCAGTGTTTTATCACAGCGTAGGAAAAAAAAAAAACCAACAACAAAACAACCAATACACAGCGGGAACAGACATATTAGGTAAGACTGGAAATAGACAGAGGTCCAGTTCAAGTCGAAATCCAACAGGAAAAATGAAGATAAATATAGTTCAAATGGATGAGAACTTGAAAATGGCGTAAAAGGGGGATTGCACAAGTAAATACACACTTTACCATTCAAGTTAGAAAATTAGAAAATGATGCTTAAAGCTAATGAAAATGAGAGCAGCATAGTCCTAACAGATACGAAGAGCACAGAAAACATTAGGAAAAGAATGACTAGAGGCATGAGACAATACTGTGAGTTCATTTCCATGGGTATGTCCTAATTTTACAATACTAATTAGTAAAACCAAAAATAAGCTATAAATCGTAGGGAGACCCTGAACCTCTACTTTGAGCCAAAGAAGCCAGCATGCAGCTTCTAGTGTAGAAAACACGCATCATCTACACTCGGCCCTCAAAGTACTGCCTGCTTCATATCCCTCCAAAGCCATCTACTCAGAACATTTAAATATATTTGGGGATAAATTGTCAACAATTTGCAATTTATTTTATTGATATTTGCCAAGGGAACAAAGTGACACGCGGGAAGACTCTGTCTTCTCCTGTGTCAGCATAAGGGAACACTGGACACTGTACCAGGTGTAAGCTATGGCTGGGGAGTGGGATTAGTGGAATGAATGCATGTCTCCATACTATCAAATGTCCTGGTAACCCTTAGTTCTCTCATGATGGGCTTCTGTGCACAGGCATTCTACCCTACATAAAGCCAAGATTTTTTAGTTTGGAATTAATGAGTCTTAGTTCCTCATATTTCCATAAATACTAGAGTTGTAATTTTTCAAGTTTCTGTTAGGCAGTCATCAAGGAGTAATTAAGTATGGCTTCCACAACATGCTTATGTTAACCTATTTCCTTTGTGATTTTTGACAACAGTATACATGGGAATTACCTATGTAACTTAAATACATACAGATACTTGAGCATACCCAGTAATTCTGAAATGGGAAGGGCCTAATGTGTCTTCTTTTACAGACTATAATTTGGCAATTAGAACTTTTCATTAAGAACTAACGCAAATAAACGTGTGTTGGAGGGAGCTTGAAGATCAGAGGAGCCAGTTCCCTCCTTCCACCTGGTGGGTCCTGGGAATTGAACCCTTGCCAAGAAAGCCATCTTGTTGGACCAAGACCCACTTCTAAAATAAAGTAGATATTTATGCAAGCATGCACAAACTCGTGGAGAGGTTTTATTAGTCAAAATAGGAGACATTTACTATAAAGACAAGATTTCGAATTTTGTTTTATTTAAACAACATACACTATAGAAGATTAAAATAATCCATTTGAAAGTTGATATAGGTAAGCATAACATGTATCCAATATAGATGGGTGGTGACAACAATCATCATAGAGACAATATTTAGAACTCTGTATCATTTTACCATTGGGCAAAAGAAGAGTTGGAATAAGGGAATGTGTTTGGAGGAAAAGAGAGAGGAAGAGAGGGAGGTAGAGAGGGCAAGAAGGAGGCCAGAGAGAGAGAGAGAGAGAGAGAGAGAGAGAGAGAGAGAGAGAGAGAGAAAATATTTAGAGAAGAAAGAATACAAGTGACCAAAAAGGAGAGGAATGATAAAAGAAAACAATAAGTGAGTAACAAAACACCCATGCTCTCCTAGCATACTTCCAGCAACAAGACAGCCAAAAAGCAAAGCAAGATTTTCAGCATACTAATTTTTATTTTAATTCTTTATGTTTTCACTCTCACTGATGCTGCTGATATGATTTCATTGCCATCAGCAAGCCCACTCTTGAATCTTTTTCTCTGATATTCATTCGAGACATGCAATGCTCTCCTCCGAGTATTCTACATAGTCAATCATCCCTCAAACCTGTCAGCTCTAATGTAACCTCAGACAATCTGTTGCTAAGCAACGAGCAAGGACAAGAAAGAACCATTGCTGTGGTAAACTAACCAGGAGGTACATTTAGCCTTTCTAGCATTTATTTTAGAAAGCTGAATTGCCAACTTTCAGCAGTAGATGACAAAATTTCCTACCAAAGCAAAGACATTGAAAGGAATGTAATTTTATCAGTCTCAGAAGTAAAGATGTAAATTATTTTATTTGTTTGTTATATTTATTTATTTTGATATATACTTATTTAACTTCAAATTTAAGTATTGTATTTGCACCATTTAGCCCTCTCTTCCTTTCAACTCCTCTTATGTCCTTCTGGCTCCTCCTCAACTTCATAGCCTCCTAATCTTTAATTATTATTGTTTTACACAGACACAAAGACACATACAGCCACGCATACACACACCTCTCTCTTATGAATGAAACCTTGTAAGTTCATTAAGTGTTCCTCATATGTATATGTGTTTAGGGCTGTGAATTCTTGAGATTGGATCCCCTATCATGAGGTCCATCTCTAGACCAGGCATTCTCAGCGATTCTCAATTGCCGGTGGCTTTATAAACATATATACATTTAATTTTTTTCACTTCCACTAATGTATGTAATTTCATCTAAATTTTTAGCTCTCATAAAATACTGAGTATATGGCTCTGATTTTCATTTATACAATATAAAATGGGTAAAATATTCATAGCAGTCTGTGTTTACCCTGAAGTGCACATGCATTAGAGTAATAAAAGTCCACAATGTGTCAGAGCTCAAAGACAAAGACTAATCTTCCATGGTCACAATCCTGGCTCTATAGTTCTGAGCTGTGGCTCTATGTAGATGATGTGATCACTTTAAACTGTAATTTCCTAACTGGAAAAAATAGGATTAATCATTGCACTCTCAAACAAACATTTCATATGGAATAGAAAATGTGGAAAGTACGTGAGAGTGTTTGTCACCTGAAGGCATGTGTGTGTGAAGCTTTTAGCACTGTGGCTTCAACTCAGGTCTCTGTTTTAATTCATCGCTTGAGTCAGTTATGCCTCTATGGCTAATGTCTATCAACCACATTAGTTTGAAAAGACTTTAGTTTCCAACAGTCTCTTGGCCTTTTAAACACAAAACATTTCATGTCTCTCTAAAGTAGCAAACAACCAATCTAATGTCATGACTTTAGAAGAAGCTTGGAGCTGGAAAATATTTGATTTGAACCTTGGATTTACCACTTACTAGTTTCAAGAACTTGACATTCCAAATATGCAACTTCTTTTTTTTTTATCAAAAACAAAACCAGGACTCAGAATGTTACCAGTTACTTTATAAAATGCCTTTGTAGACACTGCAGAATTTTCCCTAGTACTGATTGGAGGGGCACTTAGTCCATTTCATTCAGGTAAATTTTCATTATTTGAAACTTTATTTGAAGATATTATAAGTACTGTTAATTAGAACAAAGTATGTGGCTCAGGAAATGTCATTACGATTCTTTGGCTCTTTTAAAAGTCACAATCAATATTTCTAAACTCAAAGGGAAGTGAATTCCAACACTTAATTTCTCTTCTGAGAAGCATTTAAGTATCACTAATGGACTCTCTGAACAGAGGACAGAAGATCCCCTCCTGCAGGCAGAGAAGTGTCTCAGATCTCTGCAGTCTCTGGAGAGTCTTAGGGACGCTGGTGTCTGGAATGAATATTGTTCTCAAAACCTATATGAAGTCAAAAATCAGAGGCAACTGACAGGGTAAAATACCATTTTGAAGATATTTGTTTAGTTTCCAGGATGCTGTAGCTTTTTTGTACAGAGAACACTCATGGAAGAATCCTGCTAGATGTTGACAGTCCAAATTGTGACTCAGAAATTATGGAAGTGAATCTCCATACTAATTCTTACCCTAGTGACTAGATGTGGAAAATACGAGCCGTGTTTGACCATTATCATAGCTAGCAAAGGTCTTACTGGACCTCTGTATCATTTTGACTGAATAGAAGGCTCCTGATCATAGAAATTCAAATTGTAATTACCATATTTTTGTGAGAACTCTATTGTTTTCAGATAGGCTAGATTTGTGTTATGTATCATTGGTGATTTCTATTTTTTAATTAGTATAATCAGCATATGTCTTGTATATAATATCTGCGTTTTAAAATGGAGGTATTCTTTTAAAAATATTTCTCAGAAATTTAAACAGCAAGTTTTGTTTGGAAGTTTTCAATATTTTTTGCCTCCATGTAATAACATTAGGACAATGACAGTGTCAATCCTTTATTTCAGGGAGTTGGAAACAATGATCAGTGTACAACTGCATGGTCATCTCAGGCTATTTTACACCACCATGCCCAATGGGTTTCTTACCTGTGGTAACTTAAATGTTTATACTAAGCCAGTCCAACAAACCAAATTAAAAAATCTTTCAAGTGGAATCAAGATACGTGAGTAAATAAAAAGATAGTTTAAAAAGTCTTTAAAAATCTGGATAGATTTTGTTCAGATCTAAATTAAATAAAAGCAGTGGAAATGCAAAAAAAAAGTAAAATTTATCTTTTATATTGATACTGTCTGCTGCCAACCAAAAACCTGCTCTGAAAATGTCACTTCTTTAGAAAGAGTGATGTTTTTCACAGGAAAAATTTTTAATTGAACCTCATTCATTTTTTTAAATATATATTTTATGCTTAGAAGTAACCTGTCCTGCTATTCACTTTGAAGCATTTTCTAGCAGAATGAAATTTTCACAAGTGGTTTTTTAAAGGGTCTTAAACTAAATCATTAATATCAATGAAGATAATCTAGCTTGATAACATATGCCATTAACATGATGTGATGGTGTGCACTTTATTAGTGTGGCACCCCAGTTCAACTTTTAATATATATCTTTCAAGATATAGATATCAGAAAACCCAAGGCAAGAATAAGGCATGTGTGATAGATTACAGTGATTGTCAAATTGACAAGATACAGAATCTCCTAATTTTTGAGTGTGCTGTGGGGGATTTCGTGATTTAGGTCACCTGAGGAAAGGAGATTCACATCAACTGCTAGACTGAATACAAAGAAGAACCAGGATTCATCCTCTCAATCCCGAGAATAGAAGCAAGTGGCCAGCAATTTCAAGCGCCGATTTTCCCCCTATGACAGACTACACCATGCTTTGTGAGACACAATCAATTCTTCCTTCCTGAATTTCCTTTGGTCCAGCATTTGATCACATCAAGAAAAGTGACCAATAGAGAAAAAAGTTGCTGCAAAGTTGGGCTGTTTGCCATCGTCAACGTGGCAACGTGGTTCTTAGGCTTTTGGAACTGGTGGAAAAGGTTCTACTTTGTGTGAGCAAAGCTGTTGAACATAGAGCAGAGGGAAATGGGCCATCCTTGTGGAAGCTTGGGAAACAGGAATGTCAAGAGGAACACAGGCTGTGGAGACCTGGATCCTGAGGTTTCATGGGGGAAATGATTCTTCCTTGGGCTCCGGTACACTTGTGTGATATTCTGGCTAAGAATCTGGCTTCATTTTGTCCTTGTTCTGAGAATTCAAAGGAGGTTTAATTTAAAGGAAATGTTTGTTTGACAAAGGAAATTTCAAGACAGAAACATATTCTGTCTGTGTCATAGTTACTCCTCATTTCTCTTGTTCGTGTCTAGAGAGAAAGGGGAGGAGGTGGAAGAGCAGGAAAGAGAGAGAGAGAGCGTGCGCACGCAAAAAAGACAAGTAAGTGAGAACTTTGACGAGCAAGTTGTGAGAACAAGTTTGAAAACTGGCACTCTGCACTGGACCAACAGAAAAAAGTTGGGCAAGGCCAAGGGCAAGCCCAGGAAGGGTTAAACAGGGTGTGAGATGGGAGGCCAGGACGGAGAAGTGAATGCAGTGAGAGAATAACTAACACTAAAAACCTTTAAAAAAAAAGTTATATACACACCTACTGTATAGAATTCCTAAAACACATACACACATATATAAAAATAGCTACAATGGAGTTCCCCTATCACAGATAGACAATGCCCCTACTAGGCACAGCAGAATGACAAATTAAACACCTCAGTGCTTGAAATGGTCTTTCTTTTTGTGGCATTCTTGGCTATAGGGCCCCACAGACCCCCGCCTCCAACACTACAGGTTATTGCCAATGCTGTTGGTTACCAACTAGAACTTGACCTTAAGACCCTATTGCAAGAGAAATCAACCTTGAAACATAAAATCTGGAGAAATGAAGCAAGTATTCATCTGGAAACATTGTATCTACTGGCTAGATTTCCTAATGCTGGAATATGCTACTGTACTTGAGGGGTTATAAAAAAAACAGACAACACAAAGTTGAGTGGGGAGGGAAAGGAATATTTGTGAGAAGTTGGGGGTGAATGTGGTCAAATATATTGTACGAAATTCCTCAAGATCTAATAAAAATAGACAAACAAATCATTTCCAAGATAGGAGATAAAAAAAAAACTTTGTCCAAAAATCAATCACAGAATGGAACTTATACAAAGATCAGACTGTCCCATGGTACATGCCTCCAACCCCATCACTCATGGCGAAGCTAAGAAGATCATGAACTCAAAGACAGCCCGTGATATATAACAAGTTTGAGGACAGGCTGGGCTGTATAACAGTTCCCTGTCTCAAAAACCAAACAACCAATAACTTTGCAGTGAATGTGCCATGTTTACAGAGTTGTGTTTATCAGTGCCCTTATGTAAAGTGTACCTGTGACAAGTGACTAATAATCGGAGCTGCTGGTCATCAAGACAAGGTATAGTTAATTCATACAGATATTGTATATTTTATGCCACACAAAATTGCGTTGCTTTGATCAATGGGAAATCCATTAGAAATGCTGATCAATTTTTTAAGTCTTTAGACTTGGTAAGATAATTTTCTATAAATGTACCCTCCTGGGTCAGGAATAAGCTTTCATTTTAGAAACAGAACTTGACTGGAGTCATAGTGTCTGAGCACTAATTACACTTGAGAGTCCTATGGTGAAGTGGCTTAGAGAGTGCGTGGTAAGGGATTTTTGTTTTTGTTTTTTGTTTCTTTTTTTTTAATATGAGCAGTTTAACTCATCTGTGGTAAACATACTAAACAATTTTAAGTTACTAATAAGAGCCTCATTACACAGTCATTATACTGATACTGTCAAGGCACAAGGATCACTCTTTGGATTTTGTTGTGGGATAGCACAGTTGAAAGAAACCCATTTAATTCAGAAATAATCCTTTTACAGAAATTCAAGTGTCTGTTGACATCATCAGGGAAAAGTGACAGCTCCAGTTTAGCTGTCGTGGATGCTCCTTGTCAGCACGGCAGCTAAAACTTCTCTTCATCCCTTCATATCGTTTCCATTTGTAGGATCTCAACTCCAGTGACAGGAAAAGCATTGTGGAAGACCAGGAATGCAATGGTCCATTTTGGTAACACTATGAAATGAGAACTAAACAGTCAAATGGTGCTGACACTGTCTTTACATATGGCACCGAAGGAGATACTGGGTCCTTTCTTCACAAGTCTCAACACCCAAGTGGGACAACAAGATTACTAAAGATTTCTTCTCTTTAGCTAATGGGGTTTCTTCCTTTATATACTGTAAAGGAAGGCAGTAACTATACAAAAAATGGCAAATCCATTTACACCAAGATGTTTTGGGAAATATTGAGCAATTACCAGAAACATATTATAGAGACACACTGTGGCCTAGAATCAGGTCATTGATGAAACTGTACTGTGTGACCACAGCTTGCCAGCTTCTGGGAATCCCAGTCTCATCTCTCTCCCTCTCTATCTCCCTTTTTCTGACTTTTTTATCAATTGTTTTGGCTAGAATATAAAATAATAGATTTCATCATGACTTATTCATATATACTATCTATGTCATTATACTTTGTTCCTGATTATTCCCCACTGCCTTCCTGCATACCCCTCCCCACTCCAGCTGATTAACTTTCTTCCCCAAGCTATCCTAAATTCTACCTTATTGTTACATATATTTTATTAGCCTCTCTGCTTCCTAACTCCCTCAATATATCTTCCTTTGCATGATACTCTTTCTAGTTTCATGTACACACACGTACAGAAATGTATAAACAGCTAAACACGTATCTATATACATATATATTTAAATGAATGCCTATTAAAGAGCAAGAAGAAATAAAACAATTCAGTTAGTTTTGTTGCAAATTTACAAAGAAGGCTGAAGTGAGGAATTGAACCTTCCTTTTGAGATTGACATGATAGGTGAACTTTCTTTGTAACAAACACAGGTGTTGATGAACAGATGGGAAGAAAGGGGAAAGATCAAGGTAATTGCTTAGATAGTGTGTCTATTATATACACTGGTGATTAATTTTGTGTTACCAATAATGCATTGCTGTCACATTAAGGAAAAAAAATAAAAGCACTTCCCCTTTGTATTCATTTCATGAATGAATAAATAAATAAATGTTCTGCAATGAGAAAAATCATGCAGTGTTTCTCTTTCTGAGTCTTTTTTAAATTTAACTTAACAATATGATTTCCAGTTGCATCTGTTTTTTCTGCAAATGTCATTATTTCATTTTTCTAAATGGTTGCATAAAATTCTGCTGTGGATTTGTACCCTATTTTTCTTATTCATTATTCTGTTGACAGATTATAGGCTGGTTCCATTTTTCTTTCCTGCTTATCGTGAGTAGTGCAGCTAAAAACATAAATATTTTCACTTTCAAGTGAAAGTATAAAAATATTGCATCTACTAGGGTGGCCCTAGCAAAGACTCCTCACAATGGGGGATATGGAACCTGAACTGGCCATCTTTTGTATCCAAGCAAAGTTTCCAGTGGAGAGACTGGTTCAACAAATCAGCCACAAAACCTTTGACCTACAATCTGTCCTGCCTGCAAGATGTGCTGTAGTAAAAATGGAGCAGAACTTATGGGAGAGACCAACCAAAGACTGGTTCAACTTTGAGACCCAAGCCATGAGAGAGACCAGCCCTGACACTGTCGGGAGGGCCAGGACCTATTGACAGAGGTTTGTGTCCCACCAAGTCCCGCAGCCATTCAGTCCCAAAGAAACACGCAGAGACCTACGTTAATTATAAACTGGTTTCCCTATTAGCCCAGGCTTTCTTATTAACTCTTACATCTTAACACATAATTCTTGTCTGTGTTAGCCACGTGTCCTGGTACCTTTTATCAGTGAAACAGTCTCATCTTGCTTCTCCTGCATCTGGGTGATGACTACAGACTGAACCTTTCCTCTTCCCAGAATTCTCCTATTCTGGTTGCCCCACCTCTACTTCCTGCCTGACTACTAGCCAATCAGCATTTTATTAAACCAATACGAGTAGCAAATCTTTACAGGATACAAGGCCATTGTCCCACAGTAAGGAACCAGAGGCTTAATAGCTCAGAGACCTAAGATAGAACAAACTCAGAACAAACATGACTGGCAAAAAGAAAAATCAATAAAATGATTCCTAATGATATTCTGCTGTACTCAAAGACTGGAGCCTAACATAATCCTCATCAGAGAGGCTCCATCCAGCAACTGACAGCAGCAGATACGGAGGCCCACAGCCAAACATTAGGTGAAGTTCAGAGAATCCCACAGAAGAGAGGGAGAAAAATTGTAGAAGCCAGAGGGGTCGAGGATACCAGGAGAACATGGCACACAGAACCAACTAACCAGGGCTCATAAAGACCGGAGTGACAATCAGGAAGCCTTTCCAGGTCTGACCTGGATCCTCTGCATATGTATTATAATTGTTTAGCATAGTGTTCCTGTGTAACTTCTAACAGTGGGAGAGGGGTTTGTTTCTGACTCTTCTGACTGCTTTAAGTACCCCTTTCCTTCTACAGGGTTGCCTTGTCCAGCCTTGATATGAGCATATGTGCCTAGTCTTATTTATTGTAACTTGTTATGTTTGGTTGACATCCTTAGGAAGCCTGCCTTTTACTCTTTCTTTCTTTCTTTCTTTCTTTCTTTCTTTCTTTCTTTCTTTCTTTCTTTCTTTCTTTCCTTCCTTCTTTCTTTCCTTCCTTCCTTCCTTCCTTCCTTCCTTCCTTCCTTCCTTCCTTCCTCCTTTCTTGAAGGGAAATAGAGGAGTAGATCTGTGGGAGATTATGAAAAACTGGGAGAAGTGAAAGTAGGGGAACCTGCAGTCAGGATGTATTCTATGACAGAATAAATAAATAAATAAATAAATAAATAAATAAATAAATAAATAAATAAATAAATAAATAAATAGATAAATAGATAAATAAATAAATGGAACATACACCTTGATACCTATCACATCAATGTGCTGAAGGAAAAATCTAAGTGTAGTATAGCCCCTGTACAGTTAGACAATTTAGGTAAGAAACTCAACAATGATGTACACTTGAGTCTGGGGTTTGAGGATAGTGCTTTCTGCTCTAGGAATTGTAAATAAGGGGTAGCTTTCAGTTTGTAATCTGAACACCTGACATCCTCTTTTGAGGAAAGAGACACCACCTGCTTGTCCTGACGTGATTTCACTTATGTATCTGACTTTATTCTAGAAAACCATGGTGTTTTTATTCTAAGTAAGAATTGTTTTGTCAACAAAAAAAAATATTCTTCACTTGGATTGTCAAGACAGGAGGCAAAAATGGAAATTTTGGGGGGGAAATCTTAGGTATGTTTATAAGTCTTTTTTTCTTTTGAGAGTTTGGTGGATTAATCGTCAAAAACAATCGCAAGGCCCTGTTGCTGGCTTTGTGATAGTTTCTTCAAGGTGTGTGTGTGTGTGTGTGTGTGTGTGTGTGTAATGCTGTTCATGTGTGTGGTATGTGAGTCCACACACGGAAACGAAGAGGCCACAGTAATATATTGAATGTCTTCTATTACTCTCTACCTTATTAGCTTAAGACATGGCCTTTCATTAAACTAGAAACTGGGGTTCTTGCCCTTTCAGCTGCTTGGCTGACCAGGGAATTCTCAGGGTCTGTGTGTCTGCTCCCCAGTGGACTAGGGGCACTGTCAGCCATGCGTGGCTTTTATGTAGATGATGGAGATTCATACTCGGTTTTTGCTGTTTATAGTTTCATTATCTTACCCACCAAGCTACATCCCAAGCACCAGTAAAATCATTTTTAATATAAACACATTAGCTAATCATTTTGATTGCTATTCATCAATATACAACACAGTTACCCATGTACTTCTCTGCAAGGTATCTTTTGTGTCTGTGTACAGATGCTAAAATAAACATTTATAGAAACCTGTTGTTAAGCCAGTAGTGTTTGCACACCGTAGCTCTAGATAAAGTGTGTCCTAAGTGGTTCTTAGAGCTTGGGACCTTCTGGATAACTGGAGATTCTGAACTTCAGGCTGAAGGCTTAAAGCACTCCTGGCTACATCCATATGTTGATTAACATTGCATAAAATTGCAATAAAAGACCTGAGAAACCTCTTGAATAATGTTATCATTTTTGGCCTTAAAGTTTTGTTCTTGCAGTTTTATTAAAATACTTTGTATATGATCTATTCCAATGTGAGAGAGGCACCTATAATCTTGGATATGATTTCAAAATTTTTTAAAATTATATTTATTTTCACATTTAGGATTGCTTTCCATTTTGGTTATTTTAACTTTGGCCCCTCTAAGATCAGTACAACCAATGTTTGTCATATACTTTATTTAGAGATTTATGTGATAGATGTATTATTTGTTCTGTTATCTTTAATTCAACAATCAGCCAAAACCTAATCTAAAATTTCCCCAAACTTCAGTTTGGAGTAGGTCCATTTGTATCAATCTATAAGTCACCCTTATTATCCTCAGTATAACATTTCTGTTTGCTTTTAACCTTACAATGGCACCAGATGTGAACAATTAAATACAAGATAACCTTGTTTATCAAGTAACCACCTGTCTTTACCATAGTCTTGACCAGTATGGTGCACCAGGATGGTAATTTCAGTTAGAGTACTTCTTCCTTACCATCTTGGACACTAGCTCCTCATTATTCCTCCTTTGCACCATTGGAAGGTTGCCTGATGAAAGGGCAAAACTTCCAGCCCATGTCTCCATTTAACTACTGTCCACAGATATTATATGGCGCCACTAAAGCAATTATTCGAATTATAGGCCTTGAGCAAAGTGTATCCTTAGAGTATAACCGTTTCTGAAACAATGTAGTCTTATATTTTGATTTTGCAGACTTCGAGTCTTGGCATTGCAGACTAATAATGGGAAGGAGAATAGTCTATAGTGGTAGAGATCTGGGTGTTTATCCAGAACTGGGCACATGGCTCATTTTATTTGTGAAGATTTCATGGGGCTATATACTTTTATGATATGTATGATTTCATATATTCTGATTATAAAATTATGTTTTTTAGTGTATATTCAGTATAAAAATGATGTATTTCAATCCAACATTTACATTTGCTCATATTCATCTCACCCCACTGCTGCTCTTCTCTCCTTTCCCAATCCTGTTTCCTTTCCTTTTCTCCAATATTCCCCATGATATTGTATATATAGCATTAAGTATGTATTATACATAAACTAAATTATACATATGAAAGAATGTAACTGATATTTCTTGTTTGTTTGGAGTCTGGTCTATTTTGCTTAACTAAATAATAGCTAAGGTTGCATCCCCTTTCCTTCAAATGACCTCAAATGACTCCTCCTTCCTGAATAAAACACCATTGTGTATAGATACTATATTTTCTGCATTAATCCGTCTTATAGTAGACAGGGAAATGGGTTCAATAACATAGCTGTTGCGAATTATGGCACAGCAAACATGAATGCACACGCCTATTGTGGGCTAACTTAGACTCCTCAGGTGTATTCTCAGGGTGGGTATAGCGGGATCTACTCTTAAGGTATTTTTTTAATTTTACAAATTCTGTACAATATATGTTGACCATGTTTGCTTCCCCCTCCAGTTTTTCCCATATCCCCCCTCACCTTCCTGCCCACCCAACTTCCTGTTCTCTTTCTGTTTGGAGGAACTCCTCACACTTCCACTCCGGTGATTACTGCAGTAGTTAAAGCTTTGCTTAGAAAACCATTTCATAAATACCAAAGTGGTGGAATTCATTCCTGTACTGAAATACACAGCACATTAGTGACAGTTATTCTAGCATAGGGAAAGGTTCTCAAACAGAACAGGGTAAGTGCAACAAGGAATGAAGGCATCAGATCACTTACTTCACTGTGTGTACGCAAGGATGAACAGACTCTACAGAGGAAAAGCTGATGAACTAGGCAGTAGCAATTATTTCATGGATTATATGACCGTGTAAAGTGTATGAATGAGGTTGTCACTTTCCTTATAGAAACAAAACAAAACATATACCCCTTTATTTTACCTTGATGTCAATTATTTTTACATTTACATGGGTTGATTGCCAACATAATTTATGTGTGTTTCAAACAAAGTAGGAGAAAATTTTCTTTCTCTGGCCACAAATTGCTTTACTGTGTAATATGTGGTAAGTACTGATTTTGAAAATCAGCCTTCTTTTGAAACGGTTTTTAGCGACTGAAAATTAAGTAGTACTATATCACACGTTACTATTGATTGGTTACATTACACAGGGTTATTGTTGTCATTATAGTTTATTTTAAAATCAGACACCTTGAAGACTTTTTAAAATTGATATCAAAGACTAAAGCAATAATGAAGACCAAGGAGATCTATACATTGTCGGTTCATTATTACACAAATTGCTGAGACAAAGAATAGTTATCCTGATTTTAAGGTCACCTCTGTTAGCTTTCACACATGGCAAAACGTTTGGCCTTGTGTGACTCTGATATCTCTTTAAAATGTTTGTTCTATTTTATTTCTATTTCAACAAATATGTTTATTTTTCCATTTTGGGGATAGAAAGATGCTTAGTTCATGATCTTCCTGACTCCTAATTGCCTTCAGCACAGGTCGGAGTCATCACGGCCTACTAACAACATTTTAAAAAATTCATTTTCCTGTGTATATGTAAGGTATGCTCCATGGAAGTTTGGAATACAAATAGATATTTAAAAGGTTCGTATTCGGTCTCATAGCATCACATCTGGTTTGCCATGTATGTTTTTTACTGTTTTCCTTCTTGTAATTGTGTGTGTGTGTGTGTGTGTGTGTGTGTGTGTGTGCATGTAGGGCAAATTTTATTTTGAATAGTCTGCTGAGTAGCGTATCTAAAGCCAGATGCTGGAGACACAGATACAAAGGAGATTTTCTCAGTCCTTTCCCCGAAGGCTTACAGTCCCCTGGGGAACATGGGCAGGTAAACAATGACAGAGATCCTGCCATGGGCAGGTAAACAATGACAGAGATCCTGCCACCTGGGAGCCGCCAGAGCACCCAGGAAAGGCATCTCTCCTGGTCTCTGGAAGGAAGGGTCAGTCAGGGGGAGAGGAGACATCAGCTGGGTCTTCACTTGCAGTGCGCTAACCCCTTCTATAAAGCTTCCTTCCTATGGTTGTTCCACATCTGCTGCGGGCCCCAAGCCTTTCCTTCGTCTTCAGGCTTGTCTCGCATCTGACCGTCCCTGGTGATCTCAATTTTCCAGGCAACAAACACGTCATCTCAGTTTTGTCTTATCACAGAATGAGAAATGGAAAGCCTCACAGAGTCTTTGGAGTCTATTCATAGGCATCTGTAATCTTAGACATCCCTCGTACAAGAAATAAGACTCGGCTCAAATCTTATTTCCTTTGTAAAGATGAAATGGCTTAATTGAGTTGCCGATAATGTCAACTGCAGACTAATTAATGTAAGGGGTCAGTTCTATCCTTTCGCCATGTGGGTTCTAGGGATCAAACTTAGGTCTTCAGGCTTGGAGGCAAGTTGTCATTACTGACAGAGCCATCTGGCCAGCCCCGGGACCCAATGACTTTTAACACGTTCTTTAAGTGATACCTTAAACCAATGTGCAGGAGAGATCATAGGTTGTAGATAGACAAATGTATGTGTGTTTGTGTGTGTGTGTGTTCATGCTAATTATGTCATGTAAGTCAATATTACTATGGCAGAGAAGTAGATTTAACTAACATACTTCTCTATTTCGCTGATACATGGCTACAGGAAATTTAGGGTACGTTGAAAATGCAGGGTACAGAATAAAATCATTAAATGAATTATGCCTTGTCTCATGAAAGCAAGACATCTGACCATTTTGTATGGGAATATTTTTTTCCCAAATTTCTCTCTCTCTTTTTTCTTTATTTTTTAAAACAATCTTTTCTGATTTTACGTATCAATCCCAGTTCCCTCTTCCTCTCTTCCTCCCACTCCCCCCCACCTTCCCCTCACCTCACCCCCTATTCACTCCTCAGAGAGGGTATGGCTCCCCATGGAGAGTGAACAAAGTCTGGCTCATCACTTTGAGGCCCTCCCTCTGTATCTAGGCTGAGCAAGTTATCCCACCAAAGAGAATGGGCTCTAAAAAGCCAGTTAGTAATAGTGGAGAGGGTACATGAACTGGTCTTCCCCTGTAATCAGATTGATGACTACCTTAACTGTTAGCAAAGAAACTGCATCCAGCAACTGATGGAAGCAGGTGCAGAGATCCAGTGCTAGCACTGGACAGAGCTACCAGAGTCCAGTCGAAGAGAGGGAAGAATGATAATATGAGCAAAGAGGCCAAGCCCATGATGGGGACACCCACAGAGACAGCTGACCTGAGCTAGTGGAAGGTCACTGACTACGAACTGACAGCTGGGGAACCTGCATGGGACCAAACAAGGCTGTCTGAATGTAGGTGGCAGCTGTGTGCCTGGAGGAGTCTGTGGGATCACGGGCAGTGGGAACTTATCACTAGTGCTTGAACTGGCTATTTGTATGGGGATACTGAGGAGGGAGTACTTACTATTGCTGTTTATTGGGTAGTAGTCAGGAAGGCTGATAAGTATCCTACCAAAAAAGGCTGTCTTCAACCTGGCAAATAATTAGAAGGCACCAATCCTGATGGTTGAGAAGTTAGGCTTAGTTTCTACTTCCACTTGAGGGCCTTTTATTTTACACTTGATACTGTCACAATATAAGTTTTATATTCACTTCTCACTGCTTGCTTGGTCTAGCTTTCTGGCACATGGCGAAGATAAGTCAGATTTTGACATAATCAGGCAATATTGTAAATATGGGAAGCACAGACTGAGTCGTCTACTCACAAATCTATTTTCTAATGTGCCTCTGTTTGCCCATCTGCAAAATGGGTATACAAATAGGTTGGAGAGTTAAATATTTGTGCACACAAACCACTTAAAACTGTACTTGGGCCAAGGAGTCCGCAATAAGTACTTATTATTGCTATTATTTTAATTATGACTTCTACTAAGACAACAAGTGTTATTAGCAAACCAGAGGGAGCATAGTGAACATCAATGCATGGCAACCTCAAAGCAAGGCAAGGGGGAGACTCTGTGGATTACTGGGAAGCCCTCTGCTAGATCTATCACGTCAGTCAAATTTTCCCCATAATTTTGCAGTAATTTATTAAGCTGAGGCCATTCCTCTAAGTATAATAAGATGCACCCCACATAGAGACAAACTGCATAATTCTCATAAGCTACTCTTAGTTGCGATAATTCCCTGTGAAAAGCAGATGCCATGTATGAGCTGCTTCCTCAAGCAGACTGGCATCTGATGACTTGATCATGCATTTGCACCTCTCCCAGGTCATAGAGAGTTACAAATCTCAGCCAAGTTTACCTTCCAATACCCTATATATGCGGATGACAACAAATGTTAGCATTACAGACCATCTGCTACACCTGTATACAATATGTGCTACAACTTCAGCATCTATTCGCTCTTTCTACAAGCTTTGATTTTGTTATATATTTTTGTTGTATATGTATGGGGAAAATCCCATGCATTTACATGCAGATGCTGGAGGAGGGCGTCTATTATCATCTTCTATCACTTTTCACTTTATTTCTGAAGACAGGATATCTCAATAAAAGTAAAGCTTGCTGTTTTGGTGAGGGTGGTTAGGATCTGCCTGTCTCTGCCACACAGTGCTGGGTTGCAGGCATGGTTCCCATTTTTTGAACCCAGCATTTTATGTGGGTATGGGGGATCTGGATTTAGAGCCCTTTGCATTCACAGAAAGTTTTCTTTCCCACTGAGCATCTCAGCAGCCATCAAACTTTGTGTATATGTGTTTGTGTGTGTGTTTGTGTGTGTGTATGGTGTGGGGAGTATATGCAGCACCTATAAGGGCCAGAGGAGGTCATACATGTGTGTGTGTGTGTGTGTGTGTGTGTGTGTGTGTGTGTGTGAGAGAGAGAGAGAGAAGGGGGGGGGTCTTTATTTTCACCACCTATGTACTTTTGAAGGCAGCCAGTTTTGTGCAATAATCCTCAGTCTGGATTTATATAGTTATTTTTCATTTTAGGAATAAAGTTTTGAATTTTTGGTAGGAGTATTGTAGAAATCCATATCGCAGCTAGTGAGCTCTGCCACCATGTTACTGAAGATGTTTATTTTAGGAACTGGAGTTAATCAGCTAGGGCTTCCCTCACCGTCTTTGTAACGAGTGTTATGAAGTACCTTTGAGAAGACAGTCTGAGCTTTTGGAAATTCAGTTTCTCTTTAGATAT
Source organism: Ondatra zibethicus (assembly GCA_004026605.1). Taxonomy (NCBI): domain Eukaryota; kingdom Metazoa; phylum Chordata; class Mammalia; order Rodentia; family Cricetidae; genus Ondatra; species Ondatra zibethicus. The sequence goes on from PVIU01018721.1 coordinate 20,772, forward strand.
TTTTGTCCCAAATTTCAGAACCAGTGGTGGTGGATTTGATCAGTAAAACCCTTTATATATCAGAAGCCATTGTTAACATGGACAAGATGACTTAGTAATACATTGGCACAAGTAGTGATTACCACTCTGAAGGAAACAGAACTGGTAAGTTAACTGAAGACTGGATTGCCAGGGAGAAGAAAATAAGCACAGTCAATACTCTTTTCCAAGAGTCTTGAAGCTCCTTGATCTAGCAAGCAGGGGTTGTGATGCTTAAATCCATTCCTGGGAGAAAGGAGCAAGATGGCGAGGAATACCAGGTCTAAAGTAGATGCCATGCCAGAAGATACAGTGCTTTTTATTCTATGAGCAAAGTAACCCTTTTATGTCAATAGTTCTTGTTTTTCTTGGCATCATCACCAACATCAAGAGTCAATTAAGTTTGGAAGGAAGAAATACTTTACAGTTTGTCTTTTTGTTTCTCTGCATGTCCAGGAAACTGGATTTACTTCACTTCCTCTGGTTCAGATGTTTTCTTGAAACTTTAATCTCTTTCATGGAAACATTTTAAATGTCTGTCACTTTTGCCAGAAAATAATGTACTAAGTCTATTTTATATCCTATATACATCACAATGTCTACATGACTTGTTGATGCCATTTAAAACTTATTAAACCTCCCAAGATAGTTTTGTGATTGTTTTATTTGCATGGTATAGCATGTTCATCAAGAGTTAAATAGGTATCTGGTTCAACTGTGGAAAAGCTACATAACCCTTCTATGGAAGCATCCTCTGAATTAAATGGCTTCTAAACACATGTCTACAGTGTCACCCACCAACGACTTAAAAATGGTGTATAAATACACTCTACAGTACAAGCCACCAACTACTAACAATGGTATATAAACACACTCTATAGTACAATCCACTAGCAACCTAGCAACAGTGTACAAACACACTTCTGTAGTACAAGCCACCAGCAACCTAAGAATGGTGTATAAACATACTTCCACAGTGCAAACCACCAGCAACCTAACAATGGTGTATAAACACACTTCTATAGTACAAGACACAAGCAACCTAACAATGGTATATAAATATCCTTCTATAGCATAACCAGCAAACTGACAATGGTGTATAAACATTTTTCTACGTTGCAAACCACCATCAACCTAACAATGGTGTATAAACACACTTCTACAGTAACACCATCAACCTAGCAATGGTGTACAAACACACTTCTATAGTACAAGCCACCAGCAACCTAACAATGCTGTATAAACACACTTCCACAGTGCAAACCACCAGCAACCTATCAAGAATTTTCCTTTCCATGTGGAAAGCTTAAAAAGAAGACATCAGATTAGCATTAATGTTAAAATATTTATAATCTAATGTTCATCTCAGAGAAGCAAAGTGCAAAACACAGGCTCCTTTAGTCAATAATGCCCATCCTAATGTAGTAGAGAGAAGGTCTTGTGAGCCTCAGGCATTCATATTCATGCGCAGCCTCACCACTTTTATTACCTCTGAGACCCTCAGCAGGTTGCCTAGCTTGCCGCAATGCCAGTTACCTCATATAGAAAATATAAAATTTTGATGATAATCTCTAACATGCTTTTCTTGTCTAAAATATCCATTTAAGTCATTCTGACTTTCTGAAGCATTGACTATATCAGAATTTGTTTTCAGTAAAAGTATTGGTGCTGGTAAATAATTATTTAATAAAATGGTATTATTTTATAATAGAACCATTTTAAAAAAATAAAAAACAAAACACCTATAAATTTCATTAATTATTTGGAACAAAACAGGAAATGTATATTTTGATATTCATTATACAGCCCTTTTTTATAAGAAAACTCCAGGTAACCAGTCTCCTATGCATTGGATATGGTTTGTTATGGAAAATTTTATATGCCAGCGCCTCTCTCACCAACAGGGTGGTGTGCAAAATGGCAAAACCTTTAAGAGATGCAGATAGAGACTACGTCACAGCGTCTGTCCTTAGGAAAGATTACTTGGCAGGATCCCTCTGTTATAATACAGCTCATACCTGCCGTTCCAGCCCTCAGGATGACAATTTTGAGGCTGACCAGGACTGAAGAATGACAGAGACAAGAGGAGATTACGGTAACAAGAGCAAACATGATCCCTGACTCCCAGACCTCATTTTTCTCACTGCATCTCTTCCATGTGTTTCCATTGTCACTCCCGCCGCACTGTGCTGTTTTGATCCAGCCCAGGAGGGGAACACTAGATACTGAATCAATGGGACCAGCTTCTCCTAAACTATAAGCTACATGAACAGCTCTTTTTTCTTTGAAGTTCCTCGTCAAGTATTTTGTTTTGGAAAAACGCTGATAATTTAAGGAAAATTAGGAAACTACATTGTCTAGCTTTCCTCAGGGGTGAAGATGAATTTAGCTCAGGCTACAGGAATGTGAGGGGAGTTACATAGAATGTCACACAATGCCTGAAAAAGGAGAAGGTAACACCCCACCACAAATTTAAATGTTAGTCCTCTGCTAATGATTTTGGGCTGCAAGATAACTGTCAGGTTGGAGAACAAGTCAAACAAATTATTTGGGTCCTCGGTGACTTTGAACGGTCACTCAGACTCAAACTTGTCAAGCCATTGTAGACATTCATTGAGGCATTTATTGAGTGCCTGTGTAAATTGCTCTCCATTTAGTCGGGAGAAAGGTGAACAAATAAATGGAAATACTTAAAAACAAACTATACTTTGAACGAGGAGATTTAATAAATGTTTTTAGTCCTGTGTATGTAGTGCTGGAGAAGGAGCCGAGTGTTGTGTGTGCTGGACAAGCATTTCATTGCTTGTTACTTACTTAATACTTTACTTGCATGACACTTTCCTACATTTCTACAACAAGCATTAGTTATCTTAACACTATTATTCTCTCACCTCCAACCATCACCCACTGAGACACTTCTTCCCAGCAAGTCCCCACCATCATGTCGAATTTGTATGTGACCCTCACAAATAAGTTTAATTAGCATTACCTGACTAAGCTTGAGTGGGAGGTCATGCACTCTAGAAAAGCAATCCTCTCACAGGCTACACCACTGACAAAAAAATGACAGGCACTCGAGTCCCTCAGGGAGGGGTGTGGTCTCCTGGGCTCCTCTCTTATTCATGATGAATGTTGATTGACCCAGTCATGTCCAGGTCTATGCAGATATTCACAGCTGCAGTGAATTATGTGTGCAATGGCTGTGTCATGCCCAGAAGACTTCTTTTGGCTGCATTTCTCCCCATCCTCTGCCTCTTACGTTCTTTCCACCCACTCTTCAGCAATGTTCTCCGCGACTAGGAGTGAATGATACAGCTGTTCCATTTAGGGCTAGGAATGCCACCACCAATTGTTCTCTGCTCTTTGACAGTGTTTTAATAAAGCTTCTAAATTAGAGGGATAGAAAACAATCCCATATTCAAACAACTTTAATACTATCGTAAGTCATGAAAGGACCATAAGTTTAGCACTACATAAAGGAAGCCCAAAGGCACACAAAACCAGCAATTCTACTTGGAAGAGAATCAATAAATTATACCTATGAACCTGGAGGTAGTCTGCCTTCTCCCCAAACCCCTTCCAACTATATGCTCTCTTTGTAGCCCAGACAAGCTTCAAACTCATGAACCTTCTTCCTGGGCCCTCATCTCCTCTTGACTGAGTACTAAGTCCTGGAATTATAAGTATGTACTATCACCCCCTCCTAAAAGTACCAATTAACTAAGACTCCCGCATAGCACATATAAACAGCAGCCAACTTCTCATAGATAAAAAGATTAAAGAAAACAATCTTCTTAACTGTCACTTTCTATTTATCTCACATGTGTTAGTTAATTTGATTTTCAACTTGATGAGATTTAGATTCACCAAAAAACTAAAATCTCGGCATATCTGTCGAGAACCTGTTAGATCAGGTCACTTGTAGTGCGGATCCCCAGTATAATATAGATGATACTATCTCATGAGCTGGGGTCCAAGCCTGAATAAAAAGGAGAAGGCAAACTGAGAACAAGCATTCATCACTGCTTGCTTCCTGGATGTGGCCACAACATGACTAGCCACATCCTATTCCTACCATTTTCCCTTCCCTGCCACCATGGATGGGTATGGATTTCCTGGAATTGTCAACCAAAATTAATTTACTAAGTTGCTTTTGCCAGGTATTTTGTCACAGCAGTGAAATAAATAATGTACCACTCAAATCTATTTTATGGCCTCGAGATGAAAATCCAAATATTCTAAGACTACATTAATTACTCCCTGCTGAGGCTCAATGACTATTAACCATTTTGATTTAATATGCAAATCTCAGCCTGCAATTTTAAACTCATTGTTCTGATGGGAACAATGCTCAATAAAATCAGCATGTAAATTAGTCATCAGCCTTTTTAGATGAGGAGATCTTTTAAAGTTCACCATACATCTTAAAAGGAAAACACTACACAATGTTGTAAGGGTCTTTTACGATTTCCTATGGCCAAATGTAAGTTAGGGAATCAACTATTTCCATACAGAGTCTATCTCAAGCATGAATGATCTTGCTTCATGTTCATTCTAAGATCTGTCATTTGATATCACAGTATTTTAAAGGTTACAACAATTAAATCCTTCAGTGGGGCACAGATGAAATGTATGAATCTTTCATTTGGGAACCAACAGAATGAAAATACTGGTGAATGTTCTGGAAAAGTTCAAGAACTTTTGATCACGACAAGTAATGAAAACTCTTCTTAGGGGTAATGCTTACTAATATTCTTCATTCTGCCTTCATCATTTACATTGTTTTTTGCCAGTGAGATCAAATCTATACTTTACAACACAATAATCCCACTGGAAATCACTTCTGTATTTAATGGGTACTTAAAAGAAATTGAAGTCAAACTTTTCAGTTCACTTGCTGGGAAACAGATGTCATTTAGAGGGTTAGTTAGATGCTTTGTCAAAGTTAAGTGTGTCATAGGTAGTGATGCAAAAAATAAGGTTAAGATCTTCTATTTCCTGTTCAGTGTAGAAAAATTTGTAAATATAACACTAGGAGAGGAATTTCTCTGTGTATAAAATCTTATAGCACAGGAGTCCATGGCCTAGAATATTTATTTATCATGAAGGTCTTGGCATCTGAATCACTGAAGATTTTCCTGGGTAGGAAAAATGATTCATTTGGCTTTATTCAACAGACCTGAGTTTAGAAATTCAATCAGTGACTAACTTGTTTGGTGAGCTGTTTCTGTAATTAAATAAAACAATCCCTAGAAATTTAATCAAATAATGCCTGCCCATCAGGAATCTAGAAGCCACACTTTGTCGGCTTGTTTAAGCCAAATCTCTGGTTCACTGCTCTTTAAAAATCTAATTTAACATGACAGGCAAGTTGTTCTTAACTTCCCTAAGGGCATGGTCAAGTAATCAAAACCCCTCTGATATCTGTGTGCTACAGAAAAGACTTGTTACCTACATAATACCCTTCTAGTGACAGTGACATAATCTCTAAGTTACATCTTCCTCACTTTAATTAAAAACTATGTGAGAAGAAGAGGAACAATGCAAAGTCTTTGAGAAGAGAACGCATCCGCTTAGAGTTATGTTACAAAGTAACCCAGTATACTGTCACATGCTCCAGTCCCTAAGTGCATTGACTTTAGGAAGATTAATGAGAAGGTACAATCTGTTAATTTTCACACAAACGCATGAAGATTAAAATGAACAATTTACTAACAAGAAAGCATTGACTTCTTTGTACCTAAATTAGTCCCTGCCCCACATGGCTCTTAATCCTGAAGCCTAGCATTACAAAGAGGAGTTAGTAGTGTAAAACTCAACTTTTAACTGGCTAGAGACAGCTCAGTGGCAGAGCACTTGCCTAACACCTACAAGCCCTTGGGTTTTATCTTGAGCACTGCTAAAAGTCAAAATACAGATCGTAACAAGAAAGTATCTTAACACAATAGGTCAAAATTTTAATTAGATGACATCTGTGAAATAAAATGATAGAAAGGAAATCAAAGGGGAACCTCGTTATATAAATATACATGAAGTTCCCCCAGCATTCTCTGAAATTGAAGCCTACTGTCTAGGGAGGCTGGCGGCTACAACTGGAGGATCAGAAGTTCAACACTGACTCTGCACCAGGTGTGTAAATGTCCACAGCCAAATTACCTCTCAATTGCTCAGGAACTCTGCCAATGGCAGTGTGGGTGAGGTTTGCTGGCCTGGATGATTTCTTGGAAAAGTAGGCAAATGATCAGCCCTGGCAGCCCAGTCTCAGGGATCCTCCTGTTTCTGCTTTCCTGCGCTGGCATTATAAGCATGCGCCGGCATTATAAGCATGCGCCATCATACCCAACTTTCAGAAATGTGGTTTTTAGAGGATCAAACTCATGTCCCTGTGCTTGCAAGGCAAACTTTTTATCAATTGTGCTAGAGTTCCAGCCCGCAGGGGTCTTTTCTGAAGCCTCTCCTCCCTTTACACACTCTGTCAATGACCAGCTGCTCTTTCAGGATTCTGCATTTTCTATATCCTCAGCATCCAGGTGCTTTGTATTTGTCAACTAAAATGAACTTTGCTGTTTTAATTTTTTTTAAAGAAAGAACTCAGCCATTCCTTGTCATTCTATATTATCATAGCTCTAGAAATAGAAAACACTTGGAAAAACCTGTCCCCACAATGAAAATGAAGACAAAATGTTCTAAATAATATGAAAGAACCAGAACAGACTTGGAGGATTTTTCAAATTAAAATGATTTACTTTAAGAAAATATGGTTGACAATTGGCTGTGAGAGGTTTATTCTTCTAAGACTTGTTTCTAAATATTAGCTTGTTAACACCAGTGCAGTTGCATTTACCATTGTTTTCATTGATCCTTCTGGTTCAGTCTGAATTCCTCTCTTTTTACCATTGCTGACTTCCTTTTTTATACTGTAAAAATAAAGTTTCTGGTTATATACATACATTTCTCGATATGCTTCTGTATATCCAGAATTACCAGCTGTATTGTTGTTATTTTTTCTAATGGTCTTTGTATTATTTGGTGACATTGCTATATTACTATATTGTCTCTGGAATTATTTCCATGGGAAACACTTCATAATTAATTTGCCTTTTTATGAAAGCAACTAAAATTTTGAAAATTGAACATGGAAAATAAGATGTTTTTATTATTCATGCACGTGGTAGAATGTCATCTGTAGAGAAAAACAAAAACATTTAACAATAATGAGAATTACTACCTATATAGTAATATATAACATATGTTATATGAACATATATAACATGTTCTTTTAGCTTATCATTTTCATAGCTTCTTCATAGTTATCAATGCTCTTGAATGATAAAATGAATAGACACCTCACATACTTAAAACATGTCAACATCAGGCTTTGATATTTATAGCATTCATCATTGACCAGTGATATTTATAGCGTTCATTGTTGACCAGCGAGTCCTGTTCTAGTAAAAACAGAGGAAAGAAAATAAAGGAAGGAAGAAAGATAAAAAGAAAAACAAAGCACCAACTCACCAGTATACATAAATATCTATTTGGGTATCTTTGTTTAAAGATTCTACAGAGGAACAAGGTAAAAACTCCAGGGAATGTACCAGTCCTGGTTTGTGAAAGAAGTCTTAGCTCATAGTTGCTATGGGAAAAATTATAGATCCAATTACAAAAAGTCTAGAAGGTTTCCTATAATTAGTGGCTGCTGCAGTCCTTTTGTTTATGATACAATACAGAGAGGAGGAGAGGGGATAACCACGGACAGGAGCTGCTGTTTCATTCCCATATTATTGTCTTATTGCTTTTCCACTAATAGTTTGGGTCTCAAGGAAGCTGAGCCATAATCATTCCATCAATAACATTAACTTGTCATTTCAGTCAGGAACTGTGAGGACAGGCTAGGCCTTAGCACTGACAATACTAGGACCTATTGCATTGCTTTGTAAACATACCTCCAGCATAACAAGACCAAGGAACAGGAAATGTCTCAGACATGCACTCCAATGTGCGTCATAAAAATTTATCAGATAATAACAGAGTAATAGTTGTGTTCTTTACTGTTCCAAAGTCATTTTTTTTGTTGATATTGTACCTGACATTGGAAAGCAATGATGTCTTTCAAGTACAAAAGAAAAATATATAAAGAGATGCACACATTCATAAGTCCATGTAGTACTAATATTTCGCTGCCCTTATTTTAAAGTCATTCTGAACTATCAAATTATTTCATGTTTTTGTGAAAAACAAAAGCCCCTTCAATTAATAGTGATAGTATTCTTATTTTGTAGATGTTATAGAGACAAGTTCTGTTGCATTCATTTTTTGCACAAGATTGACTGTAATTATTGTTCCATAGTCATGCTTGATTAGTGAAATTAGTTTTCTGGCATTTGCTGACGACGATAATAATCATATGGCCACATTTCCAGTCCTTACCATTAAGTCTCAAACTTCATAACTTTAATTATACTATCATGCATTTAAAAGCCTATTTGTGTCAGTGAAGATTTCATACTTAACATGTTTAATGTTTGTAGTCTCCAGTAATTTTAATTACCCATCCTTGGCAACAAAATAACAATTAAAGTACAAACAAAATTAGCATGCCCTAATAGATTCTCTAAATTAAGACTCAGTAGTACAAATTGTATATATTTATTCAAAATGCACAAAATGGAAAAATTTAAAGACAACCTGTAGAAATTAAACTGTTCTATAGCTAATCTAAGGTATTAAATTTTAACTATGGATACCATAGACTGTGCTTTCAAATATTTAAACACTATTTATAGGAGTCAATCACCAAACTATAGAGAAAATGTAGTTTGTATATATCTGTATGTACAGATGACCTGTTTCTTTACACTGCAAAAATTATTTTGCAAACAGAGAGCAATGGATTTTACAATTCACATTTTCAGCATAATATTAATTTTGATATTCTCCTGAATAAACATTGTAGCATATATAAAATTGATTAAGTAACATACTGCAGATGAAAAAAGCGTATTTAAGTTCAATGATTATAAGCTAAATTTTGTTGTTGAAGTGAAAAAAATCCATATAATTTTTGTCATTTACTTCTATCATTTTATAGAACAAAAGTACAGTTTTATGGCAACTCTATTAGATTTCTAAATGATGCTTTATTATGAAAAGAAACAAGGCACTTAGCCATCAACTAAAGAAGTGCCACAACCTTAAGCCACTTTACATACATTGATGTTTCTAAATGTTTTTTAGATTTATTTATTTTATGTGCATGAATATTTTGCCTGCATGAATTTATGTGCACCATGTGGATGTCTTGTGGCCACTGAAATCAGAAGAAGGCATTAAATCCCCTGGAACTGAAGTAATGGATGGTTGCAGTCTTCCATGTGGGGCTGGGAATTGAACCTGGGTCCTCTGCAAGGGCAACAATACTCTAAAGTGCTGAGCCATCTCTCCATCTAACACATCTCTCCAATGTTTTATATAACTAGGAATGTTTGTGTTTTAAATACAAATTTGTATTTGTATAAAATATCTGCCAGATGGGTGTTCTGGAAATAAAAAAAAACAATTTCTTTAATTTTCAAGGATTTCTCCATTTATGTGAAACTCACCTTAGAGGAGGTCTTTGAATTGGAGGAATGCAATACAGGGTCAGCCATTCTGAAAGAGAAAGGTTTTGCCTTGCTTTCCAACTCTGTCACTTCCTGGTCATGTGAGGCAGCATGTCTTTATAGCCTTAAATCCCAGCTTTTCTAAAAGATGACATCAGTGCCCATCTTCTCTAGTTGTTTTTATGTTTTTGCAGTCAATGGTATTATATTAATATTCTCCTTACCTATAGAAGCCATGTGGCAGAAGTAATGGAAGGACTCCAGATATCCTTAACATGTAGAAGACTTCAAAATGCTGCCAAGCCTATGCTTGTGAGAGACTACTAGGTAGAGTCCTGGATAAAGTCTACAACAGTGGCTCTCACCCTTCCTAATGCTGCGACCCTTTAATACAGTTCCTTGTGTTGTGGCAACCCCCAATCATAGGATCATTTTTATTGCTACTTTATAACTGCAATTTTGCTACTGCTGTGTATCATAATGTAAATGTATCTATGCTTTCTTATGGTCTTGGGTGACCCCTGTGAGAGGGTTGTAGAACCCTAAAGGGGTCAAGACCAACAGGTTGAGAACCACTGGTCTAGAAGAACATGAATCCATGGAGAAAATGACATATGTCCCTTTAGCCATCTGTCCTATGTATTATCTCCAGCAGCATCTTGTACCCGTCAGCCAATCTAGCATGGTACAGAGAAGTAGTTAGCTGGAAAAAAAATCTATTAGCCATACCACATTACTCAGGATAAATGAACATGTTTTTGTAATCCTTTTAATGTTATAAGGCTCTTTAGTAATTATTATTTGGTTTGAAGCTAATAACAGTAAACTGCTAAAGAACAGATACAAACTGTTACCCAGGAATTAGCACAAATGTGAAACCTGAGAAACTACAAAATAAAGCCCAGGGGTGAGATGGCCTCTTACCATGTTGAAGAACTACAATCTCCTACATTGTTTAGGAAAGTCTTCTAGCTATTCGACATTAAAGATCTTCAAACTTAATTATCCTGTGCTTGTTCAAAATGAACACAAATGTCAAGGTGTATCTCAGCTACGTAAAGAGTCCTCACATCAACGCTTCATCACTGCAAGTCAGATCTTGGGTAACAGGTGAAACTGGAATTCTTGTTACTTTGATTTTTTTTCTCTGCTAAAAATATATGATTTATTCTAAATCTCCTTTTAGTGACATTTTTCATGTGTGATGTCTGAAAAAAACTCTTTAAAACTCTTTGCATAATCTCACAAATATAAACAAGCTGGGAGATGGAAATTTCCATCACTAATGTCATAGCTGTGCTTATGACAAGAAACTCCAAAATCCGTGGGAGGAGAAGGTCACTAAACCCAATTTCTCTGTGCTGGATGCATAGCAGAGGCTCTCGGATGACAGCATTTGAGTCATGGCCTTTGTTACCTTGGTAAGCATTTTCTTTTCCCTCCAGGCACCAAAAGCAAGCTTTGACCACATTTCAAACCTCATAACATTGACAAATTAGATTTCAGTTGATTCTATTGTGAATATGGCCCAATTTTTATGGGAGCTAAAATATCATGTACAACATCTAGAGCAATAGAGACTTTAACTCTTCATACATGTAGTCAGACAACAGAACATCCACTGACATAGAATAAGTACTTTACTTGTGTGCATCCTGAAATTCTTCCACAGACGATATGGTCTAAATACATATCTAGACCTGGGTGTGGTACTCCACAGTTTAAGTCCTAGCACTCTAGGCGCAGAAGCAGGAGGCTCTCTGTGAGTTTGATGTCAGCTTTGAGAATATAAAGAGTGAGAATATACAGTGAGAACCTATCGTGAAGAAAAAGAGATATCTTTAAAAAAATTTAGGAGTATGAGCTGGGCGGTGGTGGTGCACACCTTTAATCCCAGCACTCGGGAGGCAGAGGCAGGCGGATCTCTGTGAGTTCGAGACTAGCCTGGTCTACAAGAGCTAGTTCCAGGACAGGCTCCAAAGCCACAGAGATACCCTGTCTTGAAAAACCAAAAAAAATAAAAAAATAAAAAAATTTAGGACTATGTTTTGACTGTCTTGTGATGTGTACATAAAGTTAACCAGTAAAAAGGGACCATGACCAAGCTGTCAAGACCACAAGGAGAGTGTGCTGGGTTGAGGGAGCAAGTCCTGTAGGTTCAGACATTTGAGTGCTTGGTTCCCAGTTGATGGGCCGTTGGGAGGAAATAGGAGGTGAGGCCTTCTTGGTAGGTATAGTCTTGTTGGTATAGGTGTATTGCTGGGAGGGAGTGAGTTTTGAATTTTCAAAAGCCCGGAGAAGTCTCTGTCTCTCCCTCTGCCTGCTGCCTGAGGATCAGGATGTAAAACTTTTGGCTCCTTCTCAGAAACCGTGCTGGTCAGCCTACTGCCATGCTCCCCACCATGATAATAGACTAGACCTCTGAAACCGTAAGCCAACCCCAAGTAAATTATTTCTTTTAGAAGAGCTGCTTGGTCATGATGTTTCTTCCCAGTAACAGAACACTAATTAAGACATGGGGTTACAAGTATAAGCCACTCTACCTGGCTCATTAGTCTTATTTTCAATAACTACTAAATCTTCCCCCACCACAAAAGTGGATGATGTCTATTCAGTGTCTTTTGATTCTTATCTTATAAGAATATCTTCTAATGTTAAATATGACCTCTTGTTAGAAAAAAATCATGTTTAAACATAAGCCTAAAATTTTATGCTACTCAGCAGCACTGAGCCAATCCCACAGCCCCAGCATCATAACTGAGTCCTTGAACGTTGCACTAAGTCACTGTCTGGCAATCTCAGGAAGATCTACACCGTGAGCCTTGTTCCTGAAATTTGCGGAATGAGGAACTTTTGCCATCTGCCTTGAAAATTCCCAAACAGAAAACATGGCCCTACAAGATAGATGATGGAGGATATCTCATATTTCTGCATCTCAAGATTTTTGCAGTAAACTGTGCCACACTAGAGGCAATTTGTCTCCCTGCTTTGTAAAGGAAAAAAAAAATCAGGAAATGCAAAGTTAGTGATGACCTACCTGGTAACCTTTCTCCTGCCCTAGTCAATATTTCAACATGTCCGCTGCCTTCATTGAAGGACATTTCAAAACTGAAGAGCACATTTTGAGACTCTTCTCATCACTCAGGATTCAGATTCATTTTTAGAGTTTAATAGTAAAGGTCTTTCCTGCCACGGACCATGTTTTCGTTCCCATCATGACTTGGCATTTTTCATGGAGCATCCTGTGTCGCTTCTGGCAAACTAAATTCCTTTTATTCACCTCAGCAAAGTTCTAGGGTGTGCTAATGCTATTAATGATATAAAATAACCCAGTGACACGTAGCTGAAACTATGCTAGATGCTTGCTTGAACTGTATCATGACGTGAAAATGCCCTCTGGAGGCCATTTCTCCTAATGAAGGGGAGATGCTCGCTCGGGCTGGAAAAAAAGCCAGCACCTGTTCGGCTGCTGCCCTGACAACAAAGCCAAGCATATTAGTGACCTAAGGGACTGTAGAGGCATCCGTTATTATTTGACACCTAAAGTAGCTGGAAATGTACCAGACATCATGCAGATGCCGAGACGAACCATTGTCCTTTCGGTAGCATGGATTTAGCTTGGGAATCCAGCTCTCTGAAAAGGCCTGTGACAAAAGGCAGCATAATAATGCACACTGTTTTTAATAATATGTTGAAAGTCCAACAGAGGAGAAGTTTGAACATGAAACATAGGAAAATGATCTCTGCATCACAGTTGTTGTCATTGTTTTAATATTACTAGGGCTCAGACCCAGAGCCTTGCCCATAACAGCCAAGAATTCTATCCCTGGAATACACTCCAGTCCTTGTATAATAGTTTTGAGACCAAACAACTATTCGCTTTCACACCAGGTAGAACTCTTCCTGAAAAACTGAGTATTTTAAATGGAAAACTGAATAAGGAATGTTAAGTAGGACAGACTCATCATGTCTCTCTCACTTCTCTTCATAACCAATGTGTTGTCGTTGGTATAGCACACTTTCAAAGTTTGCATGATTATGCCGAATTGAGAACATAAGGTATTTCAGTACTGCTAAATAATCTTAGTGTTCAGATCGTGTTCTTCCATGCATTTCTATCTCTTGAACCATACCCCTTCTTTAATCTCCTCCAGAATCTTGCGTTTTTAGTGTTCTGTAGTTTCCACATAAAATTCTACCTCATGGATCAAAATAAAACATGTATCAAATCAAGAAACTTCTTAAAAGAACAGACGAGAGTAATGTTATGATATTGTAATGTGTTCAGGGGTTCACAAATCATTGCTCTCAGAAAGTCTTAGACACCCAAAGAGAGACTTTTTCAAGTAGGCAATCATTCTAGATCCTAGAGTCTAGTAGCCCGTTCACAAGTGGCTTTTGTTTCTCCTGGTTTACTAACTGCTATGGAGGAAAGTCCTTGAGTTCTGTGTGATAAAATCTCTCTGTTTCGTAATCAACTAATTAATGCTGAAAGCATACCTGTGGCAGTATTGGTACTATTCCATCAGATTTTTAGAGTTGTAAAACATTAAGTCTTTGTGTGAAGTAATCAATACATTACAACACTGAAAATAAATTCAGGAACCAGGGTTTGAAGTACCTGAATTGACTGATGTGTGGTCCTTCTCTAAACCTATCCTTCATATGCTCCAGGTTGGAGGGGCCAGATGCAATCTGATCCAGAGCAAGAATGAAAGAGTCACAAGGGCATGAAAAGGAATGAACAGTTAAAAACCTAAGGGAATTTTTTCAAACAGAATCCATGTCCTCCAGCTAATCCACATCTAAGAATTTGAATCTGCACAGTGAATTCAAAACTTTTCACAAACATATTCTATATGGACTAAGCCTTATACTTCAGCAAGATGATGGGGACCTAAACTCAGTGAAAACTCAAAGAAAAGATACCTCTAATTTCTCAACTAGTAATCTGTGATGCTCAGGAAGCACCTCAGGGAGCAATCAATCATGAGACACAGAAAGTGAACAATATCTCATCTTTTTCGTATGTAATTGCTTATTGATTGCCATATGGATTGCTTCCTACAAACCAAGAATGAAAAGGTATTCAATATACCCACATGAAAAGCATCTGCTTAGAAGTGCCCTTGAAGTTCAAAAAGCTATAATTTTTTTCTACTTTTACCACTCTGATTCTCAGTAACTGGTTCTAGAGATTGTAAATGGCATCAATTTCTTGGAAGCTCAAGGATTCAGTTCTTATCCTTAAACAATCCTATCACAGAGGCTTTCATTTTGGTTCTTTATTAGTCCTCTCTCCTCTGAACTATCATCACAGTCTCCCAGTCCCTAGATTTCCAATCCCCCTTTCTCGTATCCACTGGATATACTTTGCTGTCAGAGTGGCAACTAGAAAAGTCAACCCAGTCACTTCTGTGTTTAAAAGTCAACCGTGGTATTCTGACAGTTGTTCTTGGCCTCATTCCCAGCCATGCACTCCCACCAACTCATCCAAAACCCTGGATCCTGAGTTGTAGGCTTTGCCCCAGAGTCAAGATCTCATCCATGACTCCTTCCTTCTAAGACATAAATTTCATCTATGTCTCCAAAGCAGTTGTTCTCACTGTGATACAACAACTTTGTTTTCCAGTTTGTCAAAAAATTGAGAATTAATCTACCCCAAGACCCAACTATACCACACCTTGGCATATAACCAAAGGACACACCATTCTACCATAAGGAACTTGCTCATTGCTCATAACTATTCATAGCAGTTTTATTCATAATAGTTAGAAATTGGAAACAACCTGGTTGTCCCTCTACCAAAGAATGGATAAAGAAAATGTGATGCATTTACACAATAGAGTACTTCTCAACTGTTAAAAAATAACATCATGAAATATGCAGGCAAATGGATGGAACTAGAAAAATAATCCTGAGTGAGATAACCCAGACCCAGAAAGACGCACATGATATGCACTCAGTTATAAGTGGTTATTAGCTGTAAAGTAAAGAGTAATCATACAGCAATCCACAGACCCAGAGAGCCTAAGTAACAAGTAGGACTCATGGAGGGGATGTATGAATCTCTCTGGGAAGGAAAAATAGAAGAGATTTCACAGGTGGACTGGGGCTGGATGGAGATGGGAACAGGAGGAATCAGGTAGGGGTAGAGGGAGTACTGAAACAGATGACTTAAATTGGTGGGCATGTCAGGAGCAAGCTAGAAACTTAATGCAATGGAAACTCCCAGGAATTCACAGGGGTGACCCTGGTGAAGACTCCTACTAATGGGAAATACGGAGCCTGAACTGTCCATCTCCTCAACAGAATTAAGACATCAACCCAGCCATAAAACCTCCAACCTACAATTTGCCCCACATACAAAATGTGCTGGGGTAAAGGTGGCTCAGAACTTATAAGGATAGCTAACTTGAGACCCATGCTCCAGAGGGAGCCCATACCTGATAGTGCCTGGATAGCCAAGGACCAAAGGCTCAATAGCCCAGAGACCTAAGACAGAACAAAACATGACTGGGAAAAAAAAATCAATGAAACGATTCCTAATGTTATCCTCCTATACTTGTAGACTAGAGTCTAGCATCCTCATCAACAGAGAGGCTTCATCCAGCAACTGAGGGGAGCAGAGCAGAGATCCACAGTCAAACATTAGGAGAGCTTTGGGAAACCTAAAGAAGGTGAGAATGGATGGTAGGAACCAGAGGGGTCCAGGACAATACAAGAACACAGTCCATAGATTCACTAACTGGAACTCATAAGGGCTCACAGAAACTGAACTGACAATCAGGGAGTCTTCATGGGACTAACCTAGGTCCTCTGCATATATGTTATGGTTGTGAAGCTGGCTGTTCTTGTGGGACTCATAACAGTGGGATCAGGGGCTGTATCTACTTTTGCCTGCTTTGGGACCCCTTTTTTCCTACTGGGTTGCCTTGTGCAGTCTTGATATGAGGGGATGTGCCTAGTCTTATTATAACTTGATATGCCATTTTGATTGATATCCCTGGGAGGCCTGCCCTTTTCTGAAGTGGAAGGAGGAGTGGATCTGGGAGAGAAGGGAAGTGGGGTGGAGGAACTGGGAAGAGAAAAGAGGAGGGAGAGAAAACTGCGGTTGGGATGTACTATCTGAGAGAAGAATAAATAAAAAAGAAAAAAAAGAGAAAAACGACCACCACCACCAACAAAATAACCCTGCCTTCTCTTCATCCTTTAGGCATCTAGTGAAACCTTAAATTACATGATGATATGACACAAAATGTACACAGCTATTAATTCATCTCTCTCTAGTTCTTGCTTCATAAAGAAAAGAATATAAAATGAGAGGTAATTCAATGCAAAGTCCACTAATGAAACAAAGAAAAAAGTCACATAAATCAGAAGCCCTTTTCTTTGTTTTTTGATTTTTAATTATTTTCTACATAATTATAATACACTGCAATTTCTCCACTGAATTAGCTATTTTACGAGAAAATTTTCATCATCTTGTAACTTAAGGAAAGCTACTTCTAATGTCAGAGAAAGTTGGATACTACCAATAGGGAAGATTAGAACACCATCTATATATGACAAATCAGGACTTCATTTTATGAAAAACTATGCAGACAACTTGGACAGTGCAATGTAGGCCTATGGTGGCCATATTTATGGAAATATTTCAGACTGTCATGCCAATAACCACAGCTCTCAGGAAGCTGAGATGGAGGACAGGAGGCTGCAGTTCAGTGTATGAAGAGCAGAAGGTGGGAGAAGATGAGTTAGGAAGTTAGGACCGTGAGGGGCTGGTCCACCTACTGAGACAGTGTGCCTGAACTAATGGGAGCGCACCAATCCACCTGGCCTGGGACTGAATGAGCATATGATCAAACCAGACTCTCTGAATGTGGCGGCGAAAGTTGGCAGATGGAGAACCCACAAACAATGACACC
>PVIU01018722.1:0-11077 GCA_004026605.1 Ondatra zibethicus
TCGACTCTCTATCCCCAGCTGGTTGAGGTCTGGGTTCAACATTAACTAGTGTCGACTCTCTATCCCCAGCTGGTTGAGGTCTGGGTTCAACATTAACTAGTATCGACTCTCTATCCCCAGCTGGTTGCGGTCTGGGTTCAACATTAACTAGTATCGACTCTCTATCCCCAGCTGGTTGAGGTCTGGGTTCAACATTAACTAGTATCGACTCTGTATCCCCAGCTGGTTGAGGTCTGGGTTCAACATTAACTAGTGTCGACTCTGTATCCGCAGTTGGTTGAGGTCTGGGTTCAACATTAACTAGTATCAACTCTCTATCCCCAGCTGGTTGAGGTCTGGGTTCAACATTAACTAGTATCGACTCTGTATCCCCAGCTGGTTGAGGTCTGGGTTCAACATTAACTAGTATCGACTCTGTATCCGCAGCTCAAGCTCAAATTCTCAAGCCAGACTCATTCATTCAGCTCTCTGTCTGCCGTCCCAAAGCCAGAGGGAAAGCTGCTTCGGCAGAACTAAGTATTGAGAGGACACTAGGTTGTTGTGGCGGATTGAAAGAAAATGAATGGCCCCCCCAAAGGAAGTACGAGGTGTGGTTTTTGTTGGAGTGGGTATGGCCTTGTGGGAGGAAGTGTGTCACTGTGGAGGCGGGCTTTGAGGTCTCATATATGCTCAAGCCACACCCAATATCTCAGTTCACTTCCTGTTGCCTTTGGATCAAAAAGTAAGACTCTTAGGCAGCACCATGTCTGCCTGCACACCACCATACTCCCAGCTGCCTTGCTCCTCACCATGATGATTATGTACTAAACAAACCTCTAAACTCTAAGTGTGCCCCAATTAAGTGTTTTCCTTATAAGAGTTGCCATGGTCATGGTGTCTCTTCACAGCAATAAAACCCTATCTAAGACAGCTGTGGAAAGAGTCAAGGAGACAGATATCACTGCCACCTCAAGAATTAGAATCTAAAACCTTTTCTAAAGAGTCTGTTGTATAATTTGAAGCGAATATGATTAATTTTGTTTCAAGTGTTTGGGACAGCAGGATAATGCCTGAAAAATAGAAAATTGTCCGTCTAAACCAATCGGTCATTACTCAAATCTTCATCATGCTACTTGGTTTTATAAATAGTTAAATTAAATTAGCAGTGTGGACAACTCTCACTTGAAACATTTCCAGCAGGTGTGCAGGATTTAGCAACAATTCATTTAAAAAAAACCTCAAAACTAAAAGAAAATGAATTGTGTTTTTTAAAGTATTTATTTAGATGTTCTCTGACTCCTACACACATACCTTGAGAGATGTTCTTCCACACGGGCAGAGTGTGCAGCAGCCAGGGGTTACAATATGTCACCATCTTCCTACGTGTCTTCCATTCAAGGGAGGGCAACAGAACAGCCATCATGGTAACTATGGTCCTTGTGTTCTCCTTTCTCGTTTCTCACTCTAGAAATTCTCATACCTTTAACTCTTGAATACTGCACGGTCTGGTGGTTTAATTTGTGCTTTAACAACTTGTGACAACGGCAATCAAACTGCAAAAAGAGAATAATTCTATTAATAAGTAAAAGTAATCTGTGACCTCAATGAAAGTGCAACCAAAGAAGTGAATGAAATTTAGCCCTGGAGTAGAAAGTCAGAAGTGGGGAAAAGCCAACAAAATGCATGAGAAAATCAGCAATCTGAAAGACAGTAAGCAACACGAAAGAAAAATTCAGCAAGAAAATTGAGATTTTTTTTGGAAAAAAAATTAGAAATGTGAAATGAAAAACTGAATTAACAAAACAAAACCAAGCACCGCAGTGGAAAGTATTCCCCATACACTAGACTGAGAAAAAGAAAGATGCGGAGGATGCAGGACAAGGCTGAGGAGATGCTACACTTGAATATCTGAAAGGGGGAAAGAAAACAAGCATGATCATGGCATTCAAGGACTCTTGAACTTTATCAAGACACCAAACATAAGAATCCATAGGATATAAGTAGTTGAGATAAAACTAAGGGCAAAACAATTTCCCAAATAGAGAGGAAGAAATGGACATCTATAGACTCTGTAGCTCAGGGTGGCCTTGAGTCTGCAGTCCCTTAGCAGCAGTCTCCTGAGCAGCTTGGACCACAAGGCCTAGAGTACAAAGTGAGTTCAAGCCTAGCATGGCTAACATAGTTGGACTCAGAATAAAAGGTAAAAAGATTGAGGACATAGCTCAGCGTTAGCGAGCTTCTTAGCATGCAGTAAATCCTAGTTTCAATCCCCAATAACTCCTCCCCCACTCTAAGCCAAAAAAAAAAAACCCAAAGAAAACAAACAATATTAAAAGCTATAAGAAAAAAAGACCAATTCACCTATAAAGACAAACATATCAGACTAATATCAGGTCTCTCATCCACAACCCCAGAAGTCAAGAAAGCATAGAATGATACATATTAAACCTTGAATGTAAATAACTGCCAATCAAGATTGCTATGATCAGCCAGGCGGTGGTGGTGCACACCTTTAATCCCAGCACTCAAGTAGGCAGAGGCAGGCGGGTCTCTGAGTTGGAGGTGAGCCTGGTCTATAGAGCGTGTCCCCTAGACAGCCAGGGCTACACAGGGAAATCCCGTCTTGAACTTCACCCCTCAAAAATGCTATAATCAGTAAAACTATCTTTTAAAACTGATCAAAAATGCATAAATACTGGAAGAATCAATATTACAGAAAATGTTATCTTACCAAAAGCAATCTACAAACACAATGCAACCCTAATCAAAATTCCAATCTAATTTTCTGTAGAAATAAAAAAAGCGTTCACCTGGAAACATAAAAAATTTATTCAGCTAAAACAACCCCAAGTAGAAAGACTGCTGCTGGATGTGTCATGAGACTCAGTTTCAAGTTTTACTAGCGTTGGAGTAACAGAACCAGCATGGCTCTGGCACACAAACAGGCATGTTGATCCATGGAACGGAACCGAAGGCCCAGATATATGCCCGTGAAGCTTACAGCTCCCTGATTTTTTTTTTATAAAGATGTCATAAAGTACTCATTGGAGAAAAGGAACTCTTTAACAAATGCTACAGAACAAACTTGATACCCACGTGTAGAAGAATGAAAGGTCCTTTATCTCTAACCATGAAGAAAACCAATGAAACAAAGATCTTCACAAAGTATCTGAAACTCTGAGAAGAAAACTTAAGTGTGCCCCAATTAAGTGTTTTCCTTATAAGAGTTGCCATGGTCATGGTGTCTCTTCACAGCAATAAAACCCTATCTAAGACAGCTGTGGAAAGAGTCAAGGAGACAGATATCACTGCCACCTCAAGAATTAGAATCTAAAACCTTTTCTAAAGAGTGTTGTATAATTTGAAGCGAATATGATTAATTCATATTCAGAATTACTAATGCATACTCAGAAATACTAATGCAAATTAAAACTCTCTTGAGCTCCTGTCTCTCTCCAAATAGGAGCAGCTATCACAAAGCCAAACAACAACAAACTCTCCACCCTGAGGTGTGGGGAAGAGGAACAGCCTCTGTGAAATTCAGTACAGAGGGCTCTCATACAACTAAAAGTAGAACCGCCAAATGGCTCAGCTGTGCTCCTTCTCAGTGTATAGCCAAAGGATCGGCTTTAAGTCCTGCCACAGAGCCAGCAGGACATCTGTGTGTACGGCTGCTCTACTCACAAGCTAAGACATGGAGCCCACTAGATGCCCATAAACAGATGCGTGGAAAAGGAAAATGAGGTGCAAACACACATCGAATTTTACTCAACCATAATAAAAATAAAATTATAACATTTGCAGGAAAATTGGTACAAAGAGAGCTCAGGTCCAAGACGGGCTGATGAGACTAGTGAACCAGAGAGGGATGAGCACTTGGCCTCCAAGACATGGGGAGCAAACAAAAGGAACAAATGAGCACTGGAGCTATGGGGGGATGAACCCCATCTCCCTCCCTTCCCCCCCCCACATATAGAGACTTTTTTTTTAAAGAATGGATCCACAGTGCCACAACACTGCATTCGTTCTAGCAGGTACTAGGGGCTGTCTCTTCATAACCTCACCTCTCTTGATGAGAAATGTATGCTGGGGTATGAATTTAAGTTCTCTGAGAAGAAAACCCATCTTAAGAAAACGGCAAGGAAGAAACGGTCTTGAAACAAAGTCTGGGTTCTCTGTGGTGTTCTATTTGCCACCACGCTAAGTAAACACTGGAGACTACTTAGCTAAGTAGGAATTCTGGACTGGATTAAGGCATGATAAGGCATCCATTCAGCAAATCCTGTAGCACCAGTAAGTGACAGGAACTTCCAGATATAATGAACGATACATAGTTCTCCTCGACCCACCCCTACCCCCAGTGTTACAGTCTAAAGACAAATACTTAAAATGATTGCAGGGCTGAAGAGGTGGGTGAGTCAGTAAAGTGCCTGCTTTTACTCATGCACGGATGAGGACCCTAGCTTCATCTCCAACATTTACATACAGAGCTGGGTGTGGTAGAGATAGGGGGATCCCTGGGGCTTAGTAAGTGACTGTCACAAAACACCCTGAGGAATGTCACCCAAAGTTGATTTCATGTTCATGTGCACCCACACATACACAAATATGCACATATAACCACACAAACATTCACACAAACAAAAATGAATAAAATAGGATTGCATATATATTCTATTTATAAAAAAATAAGACTAATGATGATTAGCTATGTAGCAGTGCATGCTGGGGAAATCCAGCCTGGTCTAGAACAGGGAAGGCTTCTCATGGGTCAGCATTGGGTGGGGTAACAGGCACAGCATGGATAAATGTCGTCATTTTGGGGTAGGAGGAGATGAGAATGAGACTATTGCCCGGGCACAGCATAAGAATTAGAGAGAAAAACATGCCTCAGGTTACAAAGGAGTTGCCAACTTCACTACACTTCCCAGGTGACTGTCCTACCAGCAAATTCAAAGGCTGTTGAGATATAAAATGAATTATGGCCTTGCAGGACTTTGGGAAATGGGTTAGGCAGGTATCTGATTTTCTTACTAGCTAAATAATGAACAAGGCCATCAATTTAGCCAGTTCAATTGTCTTAGACTTCTATGCAACATTGTTACAAATGTGTGGATTTAAAAGCTTCCAGAAACTCCAGAGCTGTTCAGGAATCTACACCAAGTCTAGTGTTAGCAGAGCTGGCCACTGGCAGGTTGACAAATTCTTGGCTCAGTTTATACCTGCATGCCTCTGCACATCTACACCAGAAACCCCACACAGCATCAAGTCCTCTGGAGCAGGAAGGGTGCTATCATGTTTGTTTCTTTAGCAGAAAAGCTTCAGCCAGGAAGTTCTTGAACAAGGGCAAAGAGTCTGAATCTCAATTGCACAGGATCTGGTTTTCTATCAGATATTTGAGCAGAACTACGATAAGTGGAAATAGCACCTCTAGCCATCTTTAGTTCTAAGGATGCGCCCCAGTTGTCCAATTTGTTTGGAGCAATATTCTGGCATTATTTCAGTGCGTAGTTCATGACAGGGAACTCATATGTGTTTTATGTGTGGAGACAGACGACAGAAGCAGACAATTCTGCCAAAGCAATTTCCAAAGAGTAAGCATTCTCTGCTTGTAGGTGGGGTTATGAAAAAGCAACAGCACAATCAGTAATTCTTGATGTTGCCTCTTGCCCATTAACTGAACATAAAATAGAGAATCTTTATCCTAGTAATACTATAAATTACATTGATTGACTTTCAAATATTATACCAACATTGCCTTCATGTAATAAATCCAATCTAATTAAACATAATATCATATTAGAAGTCTTTGGATTAATTTGTATATGTGCATATGTATGTATCTTTGTTTTGAGACAGGGAAACATGTATAGTCCAGCCCAGGCTAGCCTTGCATTTAAGGAGACCCTTTTGCCTAGGTTCCCAAGTGTTAGGATTCTAACTATGCACCGTCATACTCTGGTAAGCTTGTGGATGCTTTATTGAGGAACTTTGCATCTACTGGAGAAGATATAGGCCATCTGTTTGGCCTTTCTTGTAATTCATTTTTGAGTTTGGGAACCATGTTGTGTGGTTTCATTAATCTGGTTGTTAACAAATATCTTCCTTTCATCAATTCTCTTAAACTAAATCAGTGTAAGATAGATGCTTAATTGATAGAATTCACCAGCAAGTTGGAGGTTTTTATACCTGCCTCCAATGGAAGAGTTTAAATGGTAGATTAGATGATATAGATATACAGAATGATATAGAGCTACATTTTCTATTTACTTTTGTGTCCATTTTGTCAAATCAATTAGGATAAAGGTGCATATAGTGTCTTATATTTTAATGCCTATGTAAAATACAGTGATAGCTCCTTTTTATTACTGATATTTATGAGAGTTCTGTTGTAAGACTCAAAAGTTAACCTGTAAGCCTCACCTGCCCAAGGACCAGGTGACTTCCTGGGATGCTGGGAGTTTGTAGTTCTTAGAAGATAACGGTCAAGCCACATGGGAAAACATGGAGGCCCTATGGGTTTTCCTTAAAACCCCCTATAACATGAGTCTCAGGTCATTCAGCAGGGAATTTCAGGGAGTGGTCCTAACCAAAATCCATCCTGGTCAGTATTTAATTAAAGTTTGCTTCAAATTTGGCTCAAAAGTATGGAACTGTTTTTTGTTGCAAATCTCAGGATTAACAATACCTTACCTTTCTTTAATTACTATAAGGCTCTTTCCCATATTTAAAATTATTGAAAACCCCAAAGAAAATGAGCCAATATTTTTATGTTAGAAATTAAAATTATGACAATTTAAAATATTGATTCATTAATTAATTGAAAGTCTATGACGCTTTAACATAAATAATGCTTTATATTGTTTCCTACATAATAGAAATAAAGACAATTTTTATCTTATGTGTGAGAGACACAGGATAAAAAATAACACTATTGTTATGAAAAAACCTTTGGACCCTTTGACAGGACTGTGGGTCACACTCAGGACCACGGGTCACACTCAGGACCACTGTGCTAGCTTTCATAAGGACGTGTGAGTCAAATAACCCCTATCCCTAAATGAAGCAGTTCAGGACCACTGTGTTAGCTCTGCCCACAGCTCACTTCTCCCTTGACTCGAATTTCTGCCCATCCTTCAAGAGCCACCTAAACTCTCTGCATCTTCAGGATCACTTCTTCCCCATCCCTTGGTCCCTGTGCCTCGTCTCTTGTTATTCTCCGTGGAAACCATTCATGAACATATAGTGCAATGGGTTTACATTTTCTTCACATATTAGGATCTGCTACTAGCCTGAGTGGAATTTCTCAGAGTCTTAAAAGTCCATAATCTCTTTTTAATAATAAAAATGCCTAATTACCGTCAATTCTGCCTTGGATACTCAGAACCCTGTATCTACGTCACCACCAGTTTCAACTTCTTAGGCTTTCCTACCTGTTTGTATTAGAAAAAAATATATTTTCATTTTTCAGGTAAAATATAATACTAACTATGCTTTTTTCAAGTTACTGTGTCTCTCCTTCCCCGGGCCCTGCTTACAAACTTTTGCTCCTCTGCCTACAACGCTCCCACAGCCGTTTCCTAGGCTCCTGACAACCTTGTCTTTGATTCTCTGTTCAATCCTGTGTCCTTGAACTCATGTTTTAGCTATGCAGAGCTACTTTTTCTTCTCTGCTTAAGTCCTAAATGTGTGGTGCCAAAGCGTGACTTCCAGGCCTGTGTACAGCGCTTGGCCCAGAGGAGGACTGGAGCAGCACATCCTGTTTACTAATGAATATTGGAGCCATCTTTACCTTGAGACAAACTTCCAATCACCAGAGAAGCAAACAGACAGGGTTCATATGCAGGTCATGGAAAACCGTAACCAGAATCCGATCTGGAAGAAACAGATAGATTATTTTGTTGTTCCCCAGATATTTTTTCCTGTTACATAATTTCCTTCTAAGCACAGAACTCCCAAGGACAAAAGTGTCCTGATCAGAAGTAGGAGCTGCAATTAACAAACAGAAAGCAGTGACCTGGGTTGGGGGGGGCACAGTGTTTTAATCAGCCCTCAGGGGTTGATTCAACACATCTGCCACTCTGTTGAACAACAGCTGTTTTCTCAGGGCAACACACTTTTGTGTTCTCAACAACTGATGGATAATACACGCACAGCCCTGAGAATAACATTTATTATGGAACTGGCCTCAGTCAGAACGGATGCTGTAGAAAATAAATAGGTAGGTAGACTGCTGTAATAGAGTTCTTTTAGATTTGAAAAGAGAATAAAACAGCACAGAAGACCTGAAAACCAGGCTAAGCAATCACCTTCTATTTCACCTTTCACAAAGACAACTGCTTTAAAAATGGGCTCATTCAGTACACACAGCTGAAGAGCCAGGTCTGCTACATATTGCAAAAGAAGTCTTCCTCTTTGCCCACCCAACTTAATGTGTGCTGTTCCCTACTGTGTCATTACTGCAAAGCTGCAACCCTGACAGCACCACAGTCCACACTGTTTACTTTCCTCTAGTCTTCACAGTCTACCCCTACCCAGAAGCTCTAAAGTGTGATGCACACATCTATTGAGCATGGCAATATGTTACAGGGACCAGATATTTGAACTACCGGATAATTGGGGGAAGAGAAGCAGAAAAATCAGGTGGGGTGTTGTCACGGCCCACGTCCCGGAAACTCTGCTGCAAGGTCCCGCCAGGGCTTGTTCACACTTGCTTGGAGGGAGGCGTGTGATTGAGAAATCACAGGTAGGGATAACAGAGACACAGAAGAAAAAGATGTAGAATAGATTGGGGAGGATTGTCAGTGACTACTACAGCCTTGAGTTTATTTATCATAGCCCTTTTATACCCCAAGCCAAAGGGGAAGGCAAAAAGACTTTTATATCCTGACACAAGGAACAAACAAGAGTTCAAAACATCACCATCCCGTTATTTAGGCAAGACAGACAACAACTTTACCTTAGGCCTGTTGTTTGACCTTGAAGGAACAAAACAAATTTGAACTCTCTAACCCTAATGGAGATGGAGCAGAGCCTCTTCTATGGGGTCCCACAGGGTGTTATATTTAAATGCCCAAATAAGCCAAGCTCCACGGCTATTTATACACACCGAACAGAAGTTTAGCTTTTACTCTTCCCTTCCTTTCTTTATGGTTTTTATTGAGCTACACATTTTTCCTACTTCCCTTTCTTCCTCCCCTCTCCCCTTCCAGCCTCCCCTTTGCCCCACATGCTACCAATTTACTCAGGAGATCTTGTCTTTTTCTCCTACCTAAGTGGATCCATGTATTTCTCTGTTGGGATCTTCTTTGTTGTCTAAGTTCTCTGGGTTGTGGACTGTAGGCTGGTGTTTTTTTCTTTATGTCTAATATCCACTTATGAGTGAGCACATATTATATTTATCTTTCTGGGCCTGGGTTACCTCACTCAGTATGCTTTTTTTCTAGTTCTGTCCATTTGCCTGCAAATTTAAGATGTCATTATGTTTTACAGCTGATTAGTACTCCATCGTGTAAATGTATCACATTTTCCTTTATTTGTTCTTTGATTGAGGGGCATCTAGGTTATCTCCAGGTTTTGGCTATTGATAATAATGCTGCAATGAACATTGTTGAGCAAATGTCCTTGTGGTATGATTGAGCATCCTTTGGGTACATACCCAAAACTGGTATAGCTGGGTCTTGAGATAGATTGATTCCTGATTTTCTGAGAAACCACTATACTGATTTTCAAAGTGGCTGTATAAGTTTGTGCTCCCACCAGCAGCGGAGGAGTGTTTCGCTTACTCCACATCCACATCCTCTCCAGCATAAGCTATCATTGATTAACACGGATACGCGCTGAGTTTTAGGAGATAGATATATGACCTCTGGGTTACACACTATCCCTGCTATGTGAAACTGGCAGCATCAAAGGGGAAAGCACAGGGTTTCAGTAAACACCACCTGGAAGTACCAAGAAAGACAATGGATTAAGTACAAACACTAGTTTAACTGAAAAACTCTGTTAATGAAGATTGTAAAGTAAGGCAATCTGTATCTGAGTTTTATCTCGAGATTGTAAAAATTCCTTTGTTCAGACCTAATGCCTAATGCCTCTACTATAAAAAGGTGATTTCAGAAACGGTCTTTGCCACTGCCTTACAGAATTCATCTCTGGCTGTGGTCTCAGCTAACTGATAAGCTTTTTGTGTCCTGTGGAGATTTTTTATTTTATTTTTTATTTTTTCCTGGAATCTGGTTCCTGAAATAGTTAGTTTGCTTCTGGTTTATTAGACTTTGGAGGTCTGTCCCCATCTTTGCACAATCCCTCTGGACCCAACATTTATATATACTATCATATCATCAGCAAATAGCAAAAGTTTGACTTCTTTTCCAATTTGTATCCTCTTGATCTCCTTTTGGTGTCTTATTGCTCTATCTAGAACTTCAAGAACTATAATGAATGGATATGGAGAGAGTGGACAGCCTTGTCTTGTTCCTGTTTTTAGTGGGATCACTTTGAGGTTTCTCTCCATTTAGTTTGATGTTGGCTTGCTGTGTATTGCCTTTATTATGTTTAGGTATCTTCCTTGTATCCCTGCTCTCTCCAAGACCTTTATCTTGAAGGGGTATTGAATTTTGTCAAAGGTATTTTCAGCATCTAATCAGATGATTATGTGGGTTTTTTTTCTTTCAGTTTGTTTATATGGTGAATTACATTGATAGATTTTTGTTTGTTGAACCATCCCTGCTCTCTGGAATGAAGACTACTTGGTCATGGTGTATGATTTTTCTGATGTGTTGTTGCATTTGGTTTGCCAGTATTTTATTGAGTATTTTTTTGCATCACTGTTCATGAGGGAGCTTCGTCTGTAATTCTCTTTCTTAGTTGTGTCTTTGTTTGTTAGGTTTGGATATCACGGTAATGTAGTGTCGTAAAAAGAGTTTGGCAATGTTCCTTTTGTTTCTATTGTGTGGACCAATTTGAGGAATATTGATATCAGTTCTTTGAAATTCTGGTAGAATTCTATGCTGGAACCATCTGGCCCTGAGCTTTTTTGGTTGGGAGACTTTTGATGACTGTTTCTATTTCCTTAGGGGTTACAGGTCTATTTAAT
>PVIU01018722.1:11177-38427 GCA_004026605.1 Ondatra zibethicus
TTTTTTTTTTTTTTTTTTTTTTTGGTTTTTCAAGACAGGGTTTCTCTGTAGCTTTGAAGCCTGCCCTAGAACTAGCTCTTGTAGACCAGGCTGACCTCGAATTCACAGAGATCCGCCTGCCTCTGCCTTCCTAGTGCTGGGATTAAAGGCGTGCGCCACCACCACTCGGCTGATTTTGTTAATTTGGATATTCTCTCTCTGCCTTTTGGTTAGTTTGGATAAAGGTTTGTCTGTTTTGTCAGTTTCCTTTTCTTTTCTTTTTTTTTTTTTTGGTTTTTCGAGACAGGGCTTCTCTGTGTGGGGCTTGATGTGTGATTTAAACTTTAGTAATGTTTCTTGTACAAATGAGGGTGCTCTTGTACCTTCACATGCATATCCTTCTTTAGGTTGGGAAAGTTTTCCTCTATGATTTTGTTGAAGATATTTTCTGTGCCTTTAAGCTGTGCTTCTTCTCCTTCTTCAATTCCCATTATTCTTAGGTTCGGTCCTTTCATGGTGTCCCAGATTTCCTAGATGTTTTGTGTTAAGAAGTTGTTGGACTTAACATTTTCTATGGCCAATGAATCTATTTCCTCTACTGTGTCTTCAATGCCTGAGGTTCTCTCTTCCACCTCTTGTGTTCTGTCATTCATGCTTGCTTCTGTAGTCCCTGATCATTTACCCAGACTTTTTTCCTCAGTTCATGTTGTCTTTATTGCCTCTATTTCAGTTTTCAGGTCTTGAACCCTTTTCTTTCACCTGTTTGATTGCTTTTTCTTCGTTTTCTTTAAGGGATTTGTTGATTTCTTCCAATTTTTTGTCTTTACCTCCACCTCTTCATGGGAATTTTTCATTTCCTCTTTAAGGACCTCAATCATCTTCAAAAAGTTATTTTTAGGTCATTTCCTTCTGCTTCATCTGCGTTGGGATGTTCAGGCTTTGCTGTTGTTGAACCACTAGTTCCTGGTGGTACTGTATTGTTCTTTGTGTTACTGAGTATATTCTAACCCTGTTGTCTAGCCATCTCTTCCTCCAATCAGAACAGGTGGGGCCTGTGTTTCTTGGGTGTCCTCTTTCCTTCAATTGGTGTAGTTGAGGGTTATGGTTCCTTTGAACTCTCCTTCAGATGTAAGCAGGGCAGAGCCTTCAGTGATGTCACTCCTCCAGATGCCTGCCATGCTGCAGAGCCTTCTCTTTCTCTCCAATTTTTATGGTATAACTATGAAATATCTTCTGCAAATTCATATGTTGAGCATGTAGCCTCCAAACGGTGGAGTTATTTTTGGAAGTTCTGGAAACTTTAGGAGGTAAGGTCTAATTTGAAGGAGTAGGTCACTGGGGATGTGACTTTATCCTGTGTCTTGCCATTGCTCTCTGCTTCCTGCTCACCACAAGGTAAAGAAGTCCTCACACACTGTTCTATCACTATGTTGTGTCACCCAGAGCATGGGAACAAATCACCATGATCTGAACCTTCTGAAATGATGAGGAAAAAAAATCAATATTTTCTCTTTTTTCAGCTGTTCTGTTAGTTTTGCTCACAGCTACACAAAGGTAATATAGGAATCATTGTCTCACAATGTCAGGTTCCAGTTCATCATGGCAAGAACTGCAATCATAGATCACATCCACAGTCAAAAGCAGAGAAAGTTAATGTATATGCATTCACTTCCTGTTTGTTCTCTTTCATTTCTCCACTCTTCTATAGTTATATAGCATAAGGAATAGTGTCATCCACAGTGAGGGGGGTCTTCCCCATATCAATGAACTAAATTAAAACTATCCCACCCAAACATGGTCACAAGCAAACACAATGCAGACAATAATACCTCATTGAGACTTTCTTTTTTTCCCAGGTGGCTATAGATTGCAACAAGTTAACACCTAAAGCTAATTATCACTGGATACATGGTAGCATGTATTCTTTCTACGGAATTTATACAAGGTAAACTTAAAAGGTACTAGCTTCCACACTATATTATTGAAAAGTATAGAACTAGTATATTTAAATCTTTGTTTGTAACTTCATGTATTAAGTTACATAATTCACCAGCACTTACCATTTACTTAAGTACTAAACTCTTTGTTTTTCTATTTTATTTTATTTTATTTTTTGGAGACTGTAGCCTGGCTGTTCTAGAATTTACTCTGTAGACCAGGCTGGCCTCAAAATCTGAGATCCGCCTGCCTCTGCCTCCCAAGGGTTGGGATTAAAGGCGTGTGCCACCACCACCTGCCTCATTTTTTTAAATTTATAGTTCTTAATATATAAACTACTATTAAAGTAGTATAATTACTGTGTTGCACTATTTGTACAAAACAGAAATAAAAGAAAAAGATGCTACTTTCTAGTAAACTGCTAAGAAACACTCTGAGGATTGAACCTGGTCCTGGGTACTCCTCAATTTTATTCTTCTATGTTTTAAATTCAGTGTTCAATTACACATAAAGCATCTTTAGACATGTTTTGGAAGTTCAAGTTATTGAATGTGGCACACAGAATTTTCACATCTAGTTTTAGGAATGCAGGAAATGCTAGTGACAAGTACTATACCTCTGCATTGGGTTTCACACTGCTTTCCCCATTTTCAGTTTCCACATTCCAACTGTCACTAGAAGACTACATGCGACACAGGAAAAATAAAATGGCATTGAATTCGCTGCCTTTGAGGGAGGTTTTCTTTCAAGAAGGCTTATCCTCGGTAAGACTTCTCTTGTTTGTGTGCTTGTGACATGAAATCTTACCTAGCTAATTCTTCCCTCTGGATCCAGAACAGTGCTTACACCCACCTTCCCAAGCACATTAAGGAAAATCGTCACTTTTAGTTCATGTTTCAGACTTTGGGAGCATCAACAATGTCCTGGAAAACTAGCCAGATGCTCCTATCCTAAGTTCACCTTCCCTCACCCTGCTCTTCAGGAGGTCTCTTGCTGGCTTAACCTTGTCAGATAAATAGGTCGTGTCAGGGATAAGGAGCAAAAGACAACTAGAAATGCGTGCAAAAGCAAAATTGCCCACGTCACATCAAATGCACATAGTTTTAATTCTCCCTTAGAGAGTACCAATGGTGGCAGTTTAAATCAAACAGATACACTTTTTACAAGAATATTGCTTTTTATTGGGAATTTATGTACTCAGTGAATAGAGCCATCTAATTGCACTTAAGATGACTGCTTTTCATAATCCTAGTTACTCTAGCTGGCATTGGGAACTAGGGGGAAAATATTACTTTAGTATTGACAAAGTTGCTTGTAGAATGACAGAGAGGGCTGAGGATCAATTGAAACTATACTGCTATCCACTGCCTTTCTTAACTCCTAACTCTGCCCCTAAACAGTCTCTGGGTCAGAACTTAAAATGGACTATTTAGTCCATGGTTGGAAGAATATGTGCTTACAGTCACTTCGTAGACAAGCCTCACCCAGTTATGATGTGTGGATTCATAGCTCTTGGCCACCACCCAAGTGGGAAAGGGAACAGAGAACTCTGGGGAAGTTCCTTTACACAGAAACAGAAAGTACAGGGCATCCAACCTGCCCAAGAGGCCATGCTGCAAGAATCCAAGTGAATAAAATCTTCTGTTTCATTTTTAAATAATTTGAAAGTAATTTAACAGGAACATATCATACAGTAAAGGGGCCCCAGACCTTAGCACAACTGATGGAAGAGTCATTCAGGCTGTAAGCCCTTCCTCCCCCACACATAGATGGCACCACCTGCCAAAACTAAAACAAAGGCCTAATCCATCAAAGTCCACAATTAAGGGAAAGTCTCTAAGTGTAATTAAAAAGTTTTCACGGCCCAACAAACCTCTGTGCTGAAGCAATAATCCAAATCAGACCAAATCAAACCGAATTAGAAAAAGCCCAGGTTTAATGGATACCAGCACTCCTGGGTGGCCTTCCAGACCCCCCAGGGATGAAGACTGGAAGGAAGACCAGGAAGACCACGGAGAAGGGAAAGGAAGACTGGAAAGACCACATGTTTGGTCTCTGGGGGCAGTTTAAATAGCCTGTGGGAGTGGTCTTGAGCATCTCTGGGGAGGGGTCACCATTTGGTAGGCTTTCTCAGAGGTGGAGTCTGGACTGTGGCAACTCCCAGGGGAGGGGGCTTGGGATGGAAAGTTCCACCCAAAAATTTCAGACTCCTTGGACATGTGGATGGCAGGGGCTGGGGTGAAGCTTCCAACCAAACAGTAATGACCTTGATTTTTGGCTTCTGTAGTTTTGCTTCTGGCTAACTGTTCTTGTTAATTGAAGTATGTCAACCCAGAACACGGTTTTTGTGCTTAAAAGCTCACCCTGAGAAAGGCTTGGGCTGCACTGGGATCCCGAACACCAGTGTAGTTGAAGGCCAATAAAGACTTTCTATTGGCTTAAGTCCATGTCTGAGCAGTTCTCTGGTGAATGCCCCACAGCAACAAAGTATTAACATAATCTTAACCCTCTAGTGCATTCTGAATAATATGTAAAATACTTTTACTATTATTTCAGATATATAATAATAAAAATCAGTAAACTAAAACCACTGGAAGCATGGTTCCCCCCTTCCTGTTATCACAACATGTCAAATAGTGCATAATTTTAACAAAAAGTTTACTTTGAAGGAAAGAATACTGAAAACAGATTTGTTCTATGTGAAAGAACTTTGAGATAAAAATGAAGATGAATTTTGCTTATAATTTAATCCTAAATTATACTATTTTAAATCCAAAATTAAACCTCAAAAAATGAGAGTATACTAGATTCATAAAGCTCACAAATACTTTATGGAAACCATTTATTAGAAGATAGACCAACCGGCCACGGCGGTGGCAGGCCCACAAGAGTTACTCAGTGTCCTTTCAGATGATTGCCCGGAATAATTTCACAAGCTTGAAGAAATTTAAGTTTTATCACTGAACATTATGGCCTTTAATTCACCCGGGAACCATCACTTGATAATGTATGGACAACGATAAGACCACGCAGTCCAAACACCACAGAAGTCCTATTTCTGGCAGGCGCTTACTAAAGTTAAGTTGTAAAGATGCTGAAAATTATTCAAGTTGCTCAAAATATCAAGAAGAGCATTTTATTTCAGGCTTATTTTAATTCAATTTGTTCTTGGAAATATTTTTCAACTCAATAAAACTTTCGTCTACAGTTTATCTTACTTAGACTGCAGTGAGAGTCTGAATTACTCCTTAACATTTGCACCTTAACATTTGTCCCTCTTTAGTGAAAAACTTGAAAGTAATTAGAATGTAAGCAGTATCTAAGTATGTAAGGACCTGGGCTGACAAGATGGACCAGCAGGAAAAGGCACTCACCACCAAGTATATAAGTATCTAAGGACCTGGGCTGACAAGATGGAGCAGCAGGAAAAGGCACTCACCATCAAGTCTGAGGGCTTGGGTCTGATTCCTGAACAGACATGGTGGGAAGGACAGAACCAAGTTCTTCTCTGACTTCCACATCTGTGCTATGGCAGGAGTGTGTCTCAAATGCACTTGCATGAGGGCACACATACACACTACACACACACACCAAATAATTATAAATATTGGAAGACTCGGGACACTGTACATGCTAGTTCATTGTGATTGTCATCATAGACTTTGCACGGCTCCCTTTGTCCTACTGGATGACCTGTTATCTACTTCAGTGATGTAACATATAACCTTACACGTTAAACTCTTTGAGGTATTGCTCCATCTGCTGCGCTTCTCCTGCTGTGTGAACTTACGTGTGTGTGTGTGTGTGTGTGTGTGTGTGTGTGTGTGTGTGTCCTGTGATCACCTTTTCGGGATGTTTACAGTTTCACAAAAAGATCAAGGCATATAAATAAGTTAACGCGGGGCTGGAGAGATGGTTCAGTGGTTAAGAGCACTGGCTGCTCTTCTAGAGGTCCTGAGTTCAATTCCCAGCAACCACATGGTGGCTTACAACCACCTGCAATGAGATCTGGCACCCTCATCTGGCATGAAGGTGACCATGCAGGCAAAATACTGTGTATATAATAAGTAAATCTTTAAAAAATAAATAAATAAATAAGTTAACGCAAGTGTTATAAAATCTGAGTTATCAGCCCATACTGGGTGTTGGGAGTTACATAAGCAAGAGAGAGAAAGCTTCACGGATATAATGAGCATTGCAGAGCTATATAGGGGAGGATGTGACAGGAAAGGAGGAAGAAGTCTGGCAGTACGGGGAGAAAGAAGTGTAGCAATAAACGTTCTGAATTATAAAACCTGAAAAACAATTCCTCAAAACTTGGGGGGGCAGGGCCTGATGTGCCACATTTGGGAATCTGAATTTATTCCACATTCTCATTCTTAGTATGCATCAACAGAGAAGCAACAAAGGGGTGTTTTTTAATTAAAAAAAAAGCTTTTATAAGTTAATTCCAACTGCCTTATAAAGAGCATGAATGGGATTGTTTCGCTGAGCCCTGAAGAGATGTGTGCGGACAAACCTGGAAGTACAAAGCTGGGAAGGCTGGACTGCTTCGCTTTCTGTAGAGAAAAGAAGGGGTTTCCAGACAACTGTGGAGATAAGGCAGAAGTGAGAAAGAAGCCAAGTGGCCCAAGACACACTCCTCTATCCTTTCGGAAGTGCTACTGAATGATGCTCCCTTCGCTTCTTTTTGGTGGACACTAAGCCTCACTTCGAAGCCAGTCTTAGTACACACAGGAAGTCTCAAGGACTGGGAAGATTAAGGATGTGGTGCAGACTCAAAGTTGGCTCCCTGTAATCTTCGTTTCCAGCTGTTCACCTCTGCAGAACTTATAGCCCTCCGAGAATAGGTGGGGCTTGTGACTTGTTTATCTAGCTAATAAAACACAGTACAGCTGAGAGTACCTGGATGGCACTCCCACAGTCACATTTCAGGGGTGCTGGCAGACTCACTAGAGATTGCTAACTGGGCGGCTTCTAGGAAATACCAGAGGCCTTTAGGTGCTAAGAGAAGTAGCCTTCGGCTAATAACCAGAAACAAACTAGAGCCGTTGCTCCACAACCATACCCAATACATTTTGCCAACAAACTGAGTCAAGTTGGAGCAAATTCTGTCATGGTTAGGCATCCAGATGCGTACACAGACCTGTCAGTCCTTGGATTTAGTCCTGTGAGACCCCAGCAGAGAACCTGCTACATTGTGCTGGCCTCCAGACACAGAAACTGTGAAGTAATAAACACCTCTACCTTTGTGGTAATTTCTTGAATAGCAACAGCAAATCGATACAAATGTAACTAACCCATGCCCTAACTTTACAGATATTTCTTTTGTGCTCAAAGATGACTTCTGGGTTACATAAATTTTCGGGGGAAAAGTCACATTCAAAGTAGCTTGACCTGTTTGCACACAGTTGTAATCCAGGAAATAGGGAGGCAGAGGCAAAACTCAAGGTCAGTCTAGTCTACTTACTGATTTACAGGGCAGCCAGAGCTACTTAATGAGCTCTCCCTTAAACAAACAAATAAGCAACCAGCAGCAATACCAACAAAAAACAACTTGAGCGAATGGGTTAGATGGGTGTGAGATCAGGGGCAGGAGGCTGGCAAGGGTTTAAAGTAATGGAAAATGCGGTGCCATTTTCAAAATTAGGACACGCAGGTTTCAGGAAAAATGCATTGAGTCCAGTTGAGATAAGGAACGATCCAAGTGTCTGTCAGTGGCCCTAGGGAAGCTAGCAAATATTAATAAGAGATCTGAGCGGATCTGGCAAAATTCACATTTCCTTGGTCATAATTCATTATAGCCTGACAGTCACCTATGCTTCCAATATGAGTGAGGATTGCATATTCTGTCACTCCTGGAACTACTGGATGCGCCTCTAACAAGACTTACAGATCCACATGTCCACGCTTTCGCTCACACTTATGAAAATCCTACTCCCATTTAAAATGTGGAGAATAATCAGTTAGGATGTGGCTCCAGCCAGATTCAGGGCTCCCTTTCCCCACATACAGCTAAAAACCTAGGACAGTGTCTGGTACATTTTAGGTGCTCTACAAATATTTCTGATTGAATCGATATATAGCATGTGTAAAGTCATACTCAATTCTCTCCTCGGTAGAGTAAATATTAACATATTCTGTATCAGTTGCTGAAAAGAAGTCTAAGAACTTCTATTTTTGAAAAAACGAGGCAAAGAGAATGGAATTTAGCAGGGAAAGTAAGGGGGGAAAGTGACTATACATAAAGTTTACTCCATTTAAGATCACTGGATCACTCACCAAATGCCAGATATGAGTTATACGACATAGTTACCCTAGAGCCATTCTCTACCCCTTTTTCCTTACAGAGGTGAAAATCAATACTCATTTCTCCCACTTCCCTTGGGGCCAGGGACAGTCCTGTGACATATTTTTGCAGGAGGAAATCTGCTAAATGGGTGATTTGAGAAAGATTACTTCTTTCCTGTCAGGAAACAGAAGCAAATTGAAAGATCTGTCTGGTGGCGCATTGTTTCCCGCCTTTGAAGACAGCTGTGACCCCGAAGAGTTTGTGTTTATCTTGCTACGATGAGGAGAGGACAAAGCAAACCACAGGACTATCAATCCAGAATCCTGTCATTCAAATTCCTCATTGCCAGAGAGCAGCTCTCTTTTGATACGTTTGACAGATGGATGCTCTTGGCTAAGAACTATTAGGCTGTTACTCTGTTACTTGTTGCTAAAATATAAACTAGTAGAAACCCT
This sequence comes from Ondatra zibethicus, assembly GCA_004026605.1. Taxonomy (NCBI): domain Eukaryota; kingdom Metazoa; phylum Chordata; class Mammalia; order Rodentia; family Cricetidae; genus Ondatra; species Ondatra zibethicus. The sequence continues at coordinate 19,842 of PVIU01018722.1, forward strand.
TAAAGAAAAGGCTAATAATACAATTTGGAAAATACTACTTTAGATTGACTTATAAAATGAATATTTGATTTTAAATTGTTTTCTAAAGTGGCAGTATATGTCTTGTGTGTGTGTGTGTGTGTGTGTGTGTGTGTGTGTGTGTGTATGTGTGTGGTGTGTGAGTGACAGTTTATGTTGACAAAGTCTTTGCTGTCCTTTCTGTTAAACCTCATCCTGTGGATAACTGTGCCCCAAATGAAGAAACTATGGTTTCAAAAGAGTGTTTGTCAACTCTGATTTCAGAGATAGGCTTATTAACATGAAAATTAAAGAAACAGATTAAAGTAAAAAATATAAAATTAGCATTAGCAAAAAATCCAAATGTATTCACTTTCAAGTTTCAAAGGAATTATTCTAGCAAACACTCACACCTGTCTTTTTTTAGGTAAAGCCAGGGGTCTGACTTACAGACGTTCTGAAAGACCAGCAGTAACGACAAAGCGCATTGCACAATTCTGTGCTTGTTTTTTAAAAAAAAAAAAAACCTTGACACCATTTTTTAAAAAAAAAAAAACTGGAAAGTGCAGTAAGAGCTTCGTGTTTTTCCCTTTTACTCTTGCCAGGTGTCAACAGCCTGAGTCATTCTCTAAATGGCTTTCATAAATAAGTTGTGGGCCTCATTTGTCCCTAGAATTTTTGAGTAAAAGCATCGAATATTCAACAAAACCACCAGTGTAACTAATAATAATCCTATGAGTTCTCAATAAAAAAAAAACCTCATTATAACCTTTCCTAAGAAATGGCATTCACTGGAACTGCTCATATGCTTTTCCTTGCCCCCTCCTCCCACCACCACACAGACATTATTTAGTGAAGAAATATTTGCTAAGGTTAAGAAAGCACTGAACTGAGTCCAGAGTTAGAGAGTGCCTACCCTCTAAGAAGTTTCCTTATAGAATTGTGGAATGGCATCCAGACACATACATGTAAATACAGGCAGAAGGCTTCAATCCATATGCAAGTAGCTCTGTTAAAGATGGACCTATCAGGGCAGACCGGTAGTAGAGAAGCCAGGGGATGGCTTTATTCATTTTTGTTTGTTTGTTTTCTAATTGAGGAATGATTATTTAACTTCCATGCCAGTGGGATGGTCAGTAAGTACTGGCAATTCCTATACAAAACAAAATCAAATTTAGCACAAATAATGATTGCAAGTACTAATAAAATTTCAGAGCAAAAATGATAAAATGGAGTCAAGCTGTCTATTGTCAGTCTGGTGGCTTGGTGCTGGAGGCTGAACCCAGAGCCTCTTAGGCTAGGCAAGTATTCTACTAGCATGGAAATGCACCCTTAGCCCACTTAGCACTTCGTGTCTTGGGAAACAAAAATGAAGATAGTTAATTTCTTCAAAAATAAGAAAGATTTTAAATCATTTCTCTTAGCATTATGATTTTTTAAACTTATATAAAATACTTGTGGCACTGGCATATGGATTGAACAACAGTTACAGGAATTTCTGCCAAAATTAAAAATCTCATTATGGGTAATTGTTGTGGAATATTAGTTTAAGATGTGTTACATTTGTTTATGCTGTGGAACACTTGTTTAATGATGCAAAGATGTGTTGCATTCTTTTATGTTGCATTTGTTTAACTCTATAAAGCTGTTTTAGAAAGACAGGAGAGAGGAGAGGCAGGGCTGACACACAGAGAAAATAAATAGAGAAGAAGAGAGGAGAAGAAGTGAGCAAAGCAGAAAGAGAGAGGACAACATGGGTCAGCCACCCGGCCACACAACCAGCCACGGAGTATGAAGGAAAGAAAGGTCTATAGAATAGAGAAAGGTGAAAGCCCAGAGGCAAAAGGTAGATGGGATAATTTAAATTAAGAAAAGCTGGCTAGAAATAACCCAAGCTAATGCTGGTCATTCGTAAGTAAGAATAAGTCTCTGAATTTATTTGGGAGCTGGGTGGTGGGCCCCTAAAGAGTAAAAAATAAATAACTCAATCAACAATAGGTAATTATTATTTAAAAGAAAATTAGCTATATTTCATATTAAGGCAATCAGAACTGGGACATTCGAAAACTATAAGACAAAAATATAGGTTTAAAAGCTATAAATACATATGAATAGTTAGGGCAACTTCATCATTGTAGCCCTCCAAATAGTTCATATGCCTCTTAATAGGTAACTTAGGGTCTACAGTGAGTTGAACAGTGTCCTCCTAAAAGATGTGTTCATTTGGAACCCATGAATATGACCATATTTTGAAAAAGAATTTTTGTAGATGCAATTAAGAGAGTTGGAACAATATTCTTGGTTAGGTTTAGTAATAATTCAATGACACTGTCTACACAAGAGAGGAATTACAGATACAAGGACATAGCCATGTAAGATGCAGACAGAGACAGAAGTTAGGCAGTCACAGCCAAGGAATACCTGGGCCACCAGAAACTACAATAAATGAGCACTGGTATAATTGCTAATGCAATGTCTCTCTCCAAATAAAGCAAGCAAGGGGCTTTATATTCATTTTGGGGAAATTGTTCTCTGTATGGAGAGGTGGGCATATCCCTGGGCATGATCACTTTGATATGATGCTTCTTCATATATCATACACCCAAAACTGGCAAATCTCCTAAGTGGAGCATTAAACAATATATGAGATTATAATGACCAAAGCTCACTCCATATCATCTAGAAGACAGAGTCAGCGTGACTAAGCAATTTTGTAGACTGTGATTCCATGGGCTGCAGGTTGAACACACCTGAGAGTGTAAACCTTGCTCATTATAATCTCACATATGCAGATACTATTTTCATTGGCCAGGTTTGAACATGTGATTTGTGAAACATGGTCAGGAATGTGTCCACCTCCACATGTGGTGATCAGTCTTTCCTCCCAACATGATGAGGCATGATGGATTTTCTCCAGTGGAGGCCCTTACTGTCTTTATTTGGAAAGAGTCATTGCTTTAGGCTTTATCCCCAGGGCTCGCTTCCCTTGTACAACAAGCAATAAAAAATGCTCTCCTCTCTCTTTCACGTTCTGACTGTGCCTGTCAGCTTTATGCTAGCCAAGAGGTAAACCCAGTGTGTTTGGTTAAAATCCCAAAGAACTGTGCACCACATCATGTTGCAGGCCTAGAAAACTTGGTTGTTTGTAGCAGGTCTAATCATCAAAGGGTCTAATTGGATAATTTGGGGACTTTAGGGTAGGGGTTTCTGAAACTAGAAAGCAAAGACTACTAGTCATATTGGGCTTTTTATTGCCTTTAGAATAAAATCCACCATCCTCAAAAGCATCCCCAGAGCCGTGAATAGTGTGGTGGCTGATAACCTCGCAGCCCTTCTTCTCCCAGAGCGTCCTTTAGCAGGAGGGATGTGGTCATACTGTTTTCAGAGAGATTCTTGTGGCTGCAGTCTGGCAGCCTGGAGAGGAAGAGAGAAGGTAGAGGCCGCTCGGAGAGTGATGGAATGAAGAAATCAATCCCAGGAAGAACGTTTATCAGAACTCAGTGACACACACACAGCAATGAATAACGAATGAAGGCACACAATATTAATGCAGTGACACACACACAGCAATGAGAACGAATGAAGGCACACAATATTAATGGATGATACAAGTACAGTGATGAGCAGAAGGAGGGCACAAAAGAACACGCACAGTATGGTTTATTTCCTGTGAAGTTCAAAGCAGGAAAAGAACACAAGAAACTATGTGGTTTGAGAATAATTATCAAGGCAAGGACAAATAAACAATTATCATGGGAGTCCAGTTTATGGTCACCTTCAAGAAGAAAAGAGGCACTCGGGGGTTTCGGGATGCTGTTCTGGAAGGTGGTAATTATATAAGTGTTATCTGGGCAATGAAATATATACAACTGTATAGCGATCTCTCCCTTTCTTTCTATACAAATATGTAAATATGTGTGTGTGTATACATCTTGTACACTCAGATGTATGTACTTTCCTTATGTGATCTCTGTAATGTTATATCACAATTTAAAACAACAACATTCTACAGAACCAGTTGAGGAATACTTAAGACTAAATTAGAATATGAAGCGAAACACAAAGGGCTTGGAATTAGATAATTCAGAGTTCAAATTCTGATTCTGTTACTTGGTGGTATGACTTTGAACAAATTATAAAACTTCTTTAGGTCTCAAGTATTATTAGCAACACTAATAGAGCTATTACTGGGATTAACATTATCGTCCATCTTTATTTTTCCAGCCCTCCCTTCTGATTGGCCATTTGGGGAATCTACCTGAAATGACTGTGCTCATCACAGGCATTCTAAGTTTCCGCACTTTACAAATGGCCATGAGGATTACAGTATCTTGACAGGCCAGGTGGCCTATGTCTCTAATACCGATAAATCAGCCAAGAAGAGGATCGTAAATTGTCTTTCCTAGCCAAGGGCTCTCTGTTTTGTTTATCACAGTCTTGTTGGCTTCATTAAAATGCGGCATGCTGGGTCGCATTTTCAGAGATCTGACTCATCTGGCTTGCAGTTAAAGTTTAAAAATTCTATTTCTAACAAGCACTAACAAGTTCCCAGGTGATGTCATTGCTTCTGGTATGGGACAACATTTCAAGAACTACTATTTCACGGTGAAATTGGACGAGTTGGAAAATCAGGCCCCCTCCTTGAGAGAGGCAAAAGCTTCTTTTTCTCTGGCCTCTGGCTCTCCATGCACAAGAGAGAGGCTGTTTTCTCAGGCTCTAGGGAAGACTGCACCGCTTTGTCCTTACAACAGGCTGCATGTTCTTATGCCTGCACTCTCCTGGAGACATTGCTCATCCGTCCTCTGGAGCAAGGTTCTCGGGTGACTGCTTTTAGTCCCTGAATTGTTCCAGTAAGGGATTGGGTGGGGTTGGGGAGTCAGGAAGATGTTTTCAAGTCATTTTCTTCTCAGAAATGCCCATGAGAATTAAACGAGACTTTCAAAAGCACAATGCCTGAGATATTCAGAGCATTTAGTATACATTTAGCTGATTTTGTTATGACTTAAGGTTTCTTTGGGAAGATGGAATGCTAGATCACAACATAACATGAGATGTTCATGGGATAAGCATATCTGTCAGGAAGGTTAAGTAGCTTAGTAAAGATAAAACATTTAAAATATTAAACTGATTTTCATCTTTAAATTTATAAAAACATGACCTAATATCAAAATTAAGTAGTTTTATAGAACAGAACCAACAATCCTAGAGATGGAGAAGACAGCATACAAGTTTCTGGAGACCTTTTGGGAAAGGAGCTTGTGACACAGTTTGAGATCTAGCTAGACAGCACTCAGGATGTCAGCAGCTAGCTGGCGTGCGGAGACAGCTTCTGGGAGCAGGCAGTAAGCACATGCTAAGCTTGTGATATGCTTGGCAGCAAGTCATGGCAAACCTCTCTCATTCTTTAAACACATGGTTCCAAAGCTTCTAAACAAAGTTGTCTGAACCTTGACTCTGCCTCCCTTGTGACAGGGTGGAGGGACTTATTTTGCAATGCCTCATTAAATACTTTAGGCATTTGCTTTACACACAAACACACATACACACACACACACACACACACACACACACACATCCACGCACATGTTTCATTTCAAGAAAGTTTTTTTTGTATTCTTTTGTTTTGGTACAATCTTACTCTTTAATATTTGTATCTTAGCTATTCATTCAAATATTATTTCATGGTTTTTTTTATACTTTATTCTCTGACAGTTACAGAAGTTCTATGAACTATATAAAGTATAAACAGACAGGAAAAGGTCTATATAAGTCAGGTAGGGTGATAGACACCTATGATCCCCAGCCCTTCAGAGGTCGAGGCAGAGGGCTTTGGAAACCTTGAGGTCAACCTTGTCTAGTTCTTGGCCAGCCGGAGTGACACAGAGAAACCAAATCTCAAATGTACATCTGCCAGAAAGAAGGCCTAACCTGACAACCTGGGTTCAGTCCCTGAACGCCATGAAAAGAAAGAACTGACTCCTGATCACAGTCCTCTGACCTCTACAAGTGTACTGTGGCACACTTGCTCCCAGCACACACGCACACGTGCACGCGCACACGCACACTACCCCCACACATGCCTGGCCTGTGGGAGGCTCTGGGTTCAATCACCAGCACTTCAGAACAAAATTAAAACACCTAAAAAATTTAGCTGTATTGATTTAAAATTACAGATGTATTTACTTTTATAGTTTTAAGATTATGTTAATTAATTATGTGCATATATTCACGGGCGCATGCATGTGAATGCAGGTTTCTGTGGAGACCGGAGGCATTGGGTTGCCCTGGAGCTGGAGTTACTGGTGGTTGTGAGTAGCCTGATGTGGTTAATGTGGGTGCTGTGACCCAGACTGAGGTCCTCTGTGAGAGCAGCCAGTGCTCCTGACAGCTGAACCACACCCCCCAAATTACAGGATTTACATTTATTGATAAAGCTTTAGACACTGCTTTGTGGTTTTCTTCTTCTCTTCTTCTTCTTCTTCTTCTTCTTCTTCTTCTTCTTCTTCTTCTTCTTCGTCTTCGTCTTCGTCTTCTCTCTTCTTCTTCTTCTTTTTAAAGCAGGTTTTTTTTTATTTCAAACTTACTTCATTGTGAGTGAATTTTACTTCAATTTTTAGAAGTTTATTAAAATTCTTTCACCCTACTAAAAGTGCCCAGAACTCTCCAAAGCCACACAAAAGTTGAAAGACCAGTAGAGTGGTCACTGCATTTGCCATATTCGAGTCCTCGCTTTCCTCTTTTTCCCAACATGCCTAAGGAAAACAGCTGGAGAGGAATAGTGTATTTGGCTCATAGTTTCACAGACTTCTGCACATGGTCACTTTGCCTACTGCTGCAGGCTTGTGTCAAGTAAGGTATGATAGGAATGCATTGCAGAGTAAACTTTCTCACCTCTTACAAGCTAGAAAGCAAAGAAAAAAGGAAGGGGCAGAAAGAAAATATTCCTTTCAAGGGCATGCCCAGTGGTCTGCTTCGTCTCCATCTGGGTCCTCTCCATTCAACTATTAGCTTATCAATAATTGACATATCTACTAATGAGAGTCTATACGAGCTAAACTCCATTAGCTAGCAACCAAACATCTAACACAAGAGACTCCGGGACATTCTTATATTCAAACATAACACCGCATGAAAGGGAGTCACTGACCTCATTGATATTAATACTTTTCTCTAAACAGATCAGCAAAACCCAAATACCAAAAGTGGTATTGGGCTAAGTAAATTTTGAATTAACTTCAGTCTTTCAAAAGATATACTTGTACAAAGAAACAAATAATCATAAAATATAAAATGGGTACATGGAAATAAAAACATATTTGGTCAAAAAACGTAGTGAGTAAAAAAAATAAAAGCTCAATTATAAAATGACAGGATAATTGGCTAGACATCTTGAAAAAAATCATTTAAATTGGTATCTTCTACCACATAACAGTAAGTTTAAAAAATCTAAACACATTGAGTTATTTACTATTAAAAACCTTACTATTAAAGAGAATAATAATTTGTTCATTTTAAACTTGCTTTTCATTTATATTCTGATTTAATTGATATGAATACTTTTCACAATATAAAGGAAGTCAAACATGAGAAAAAGTCTAGTCAGGGGAAATATCGGAAGAGAATGAGCAAAAGTCTCTGGCTGGATAAAACATTCAGGCTTAGATACAAGGATGGACTAGGAATGGGAAAACATGTTTTATGGCGTAACATTTATTAATAGGTGTAAGCCATTGTGTTCATTGGCTTCCCATTGGCGTGACAAAAATACCTGAGACAGGCAACTTCGAAGGAGTAAAGGGTTATTTGGCGCATGGTTTCAGGGCTTTGCATCCACGTTTACTAGTCTCATTGCTGTGGACCTGGGAAGGCAGAAAGCCGCGGTGGGAGTGGACGGAGCAAAGCCGCTCACACAGTTGTAGTCGGAACTGACTAAAAGAAAAGGGGCTGGGATTCCAGTATCCTTTTCCAACGTGTAGTCCTCCTAACTGCACTTTCTTCCACTAGGCCACCTCTCCACCTTTCCACCACTGCCGTTTCTCAAGGGCACTACCTACTGGCATCAGAGCCTTCACATTGGGGCCTATGGGCAGTCCAATGCTGCTGGAAGTGGTAGAGTACCTGTGAATCCCAGCTCTCGGGAGGCAAGGGAGGAAGGATCCAGATCAAAGCCATCCTTCTCTGCATAGCAAATTCATGGTCAGTCTGGGCTACATGGGACTCAGTCTTAGAAAAAATAAATACTGGGTATTGTTATTTTTATGAACTGACAGAAACAACCTAAAGGAGGAAAAGTTGTCTGGGGTCAGCTTTAGAAGACACTCCTGGCAGCCGGAGTAGCTTCCACCCAGTGGCAGGAACGTGCAGTGGTGGCTCATCCACATGGAGTAGACCATGCCAGCAAGCACAGGCTGGAGACAAAAGCTGGCTCACTCCTAGTGAGCTGCTTCTGCCAGAGAAGCCCCACACCTCAAAGGGTCCACAGCTTGATGAAAACAGCACCCACTTCTGGGGAAGCTTTTCCAAACACCGCGGCCTGTGGGGGTCATTTCGGAGCCATACTGTTCATATTACTTGACTCAACAAATTTTCATTATTAATTTTGGTAGCCTTTTACTAAGTGTTCTGTTTAAAGTTCTTGCTAAGGACGGGGCCCTACCCCCACTGCCTAGGATTACACAAGAGTAAGGGTTAGAGCCCGAGAGAGCCAGGAGCTTTCTAACCGAGGTCAGCGGCTCTCTCTCTCATCTTTCTCTGCACGCGTGTCCCCTTCTCCTCTCTGTAACCACCTTCTTCCACTGACACCGTTCCAGATTTTATGGATGTCTAGAATAAGGGAGCAGGAATTCTCATCATTTGGAATCGAGGTTGGTGGAACTCCATTTCAACAACGTTCTTCTTTAATTGTGGTTAGGGAAAGGAACAGAAATGGACACTTTAAAGCATGCCTTTAAAGCATCTGCCCTGGAGGATCTCTGTGAGTTCGAGGCCAGCCTGGTCTACAAGAGCTAGTTCCGGGACAGGCTCCAAAGCTACAGAGAAACCATGTCTCAAACAATCAAAAAAAAAAAATCTGCCCCAAAGTGGTACTTATTACTGCTGCACATTTTCCTGGCATAAACAAAGCACATGGACACTGCTAACTTCAAAGTGGGCAGGCAGGGAAGGGATTATCTTGTCCAATGTTTAGGAAGAAAACTGGGACATTTATGAACGGTTCCTACAGCTTCCTCATTTCATCTGTGTGTTTGCTTGATCTTCTAATAAATATGTATTAAATTAAAAATTACATCCCAATAGGACCCTCCTTTTTAACGAAACATCAGCAAATACTGACCTGGAATAATACAAATGAGCAAGGCCACCAAACACATACATTCTGCTCAACTAAATGCCAGCTAAGAATATCAGCTGCATCAGTCTGACAAATTCTCTGCTGAGGCAAAATAGCCAATTAATGTAACAAAATGAGCACACACTGAGTACTAGATGCCATAATATGGTATTATAGAGACACTAAACGACTCTTGTAACTGTAGTTCCTTTTTAGCCTTTCTAATTCTTCCACTAACAGATATATCTAATGGCTAAATCTTTAAAGGATATTATTTTTATGTATGTTACTCTTGTATCAGGCTTTTTTTTAAATCAGTTTACTTGAAAAGTCTCCTATAATTACTGTTTAAAAGTATTTATCTTATTCCTTTAAAATAAATATAGAGAAATACATTAGTAATATTACTATTACTATATTAGGTTAGGGTCTTGCTAGGTAGTACAGACTTACCTCAAACTTAATAGGTAATCTGGGCTGAACTTTCCTCCCAGTGATTCTCCTGTCTCAGCTGAGATTACAGGTACCTGTCATCACACCTAAACAAGACAATTAAGTAAATGCAAATGCTGGTAAGAGTGGTCCTGTCATCTATAACTCATAGTTTAAATATTTCTGGATAGTCATCAAAAGTACATGTCATGCAAGATAGTAAAGTTCTTACAGTATACTGAAAAAGTAAATCCATTGTTTGGAGCTGCCAAGATGGCTCAGGGTATTAAGATACTTTCTGCCAAGCCTGACAAATTTCCAGGATTCATATATGGAAGGAGAGAACATACTTCTCCAGGTTTTCCAGGTTACTCCACATGTGAGCCGTGGTGTGCGTGCATGCGCGAACACACACGCTAACTCTCACACACATTCACACACACACTCACATTCACACACACATACACACTCACACATTATTGTTAAAATTTTCCTTCTTGGGCTATAGTTTATCATTTTCTTTCTCAAGAATATTTCCCAATATTCACTTATTAGGAATAAACTATCTGTATTGTAGAAACTTACAAATTTGAGATTTTTATATTAAAAATGTTTTAAACTATCATAATAAAAGTGTAGATTTTAAAAGTTCAAATAACAGAGAGGAATAGAAAAGTTAAAGACACTAAGAAACCTGAAAAATACAGCCTAATTACTGTCTCACAATCAATTCTACTTCCATTCACTGGTCCAGATGAAATAGAAACAAAATTTTTACATAAAAAGATAAAAAACATGTCATGATTTTCAGTTTGACATTTGTTTTCTCCTTCTTTGAAAACCACAGGTTACATCCCACAAAATCAATTTCACTCCCACAGTTTGAAAATGACTTCTCTAAAATTAGAAATATCAGATTATTTTCTGATCCTGTGGTCTACAGTCTAGAATAACACAAACACATCACCACTTTTGGTTTTCCATTCCTCACTTAAAGAAGAAGGCCACACATCTGTAAATGAACAATTACATCTTAGCTTAGTTACAATATAGTGTGGGAGGTCCTTTGTCTATGTGTTGCTTTTATTGGTTAATGAATAAAGAATTGCCTTGGCCTATAGCATGGGAGGAGGAAGGCAGAGTTAGAGAGAAGCCATGGAGCTGCAGGCGACAGATGCTGGGAATTTTACTCAGTAAGCCACAGCCACAAGGCGATATACAGATTAATAGAAATGGATTAAATTATTATAAGAGTTAGCCAATAAGAAGCTAGAGCTAATGGGCCAAGTCGTGATTTAATTAACACAGTTCTGTGTCATTATTCCAGGTCTAAGCTAGCTGGGTGGCCAGGAACCAACAAGCATTTCCACTCAACAACAATACTTCATTTTTCTTCTTCTAGTCTCTTATTTACAATTTTTATTATATTACATTAAGTTCTGTTTGAAAGTTTGAAAGAATATAGTCTACCCTATACCTCTTGGTCCACTGATGTTATAATCTCTTAACTCCTCCATGTACAAGATTAACAAATTCTTAATCTCTCACTTTCTTCCATGTTTCAACTATCATTGGCAATACCACATTTTTAATATACATGTTTATTACTTATTTTTCAGACAGGGATTTACTGTGCAACCCTCACTGGCCTCCAGCTCACTATTGGACCAGGTCCGACTCAAACTCATAGACAGCATCCTTGTCTCTGCCTTCCAAGTGATCTAATTATGTTAAATATTTATATTTGCTATTAGAATTATTATATGTTCATTTTGTCTTTAGGTTTGTTTTAAAAATTGAAGCTCTTTTCAATATAAACATTTTGTTAATCTTAATGGCCATAGGATCAAATGGTATGAAGCAATTTGTGGAAAGAGAAATGTAAACCTTTTTATTAAACTTACGCTTATTGAAAGAGAAATTGCAAGATGTTAGTGTCAAATAGATCCCCTTATATGTTCATTGCTTACTCTTAATTGCTAGTATTCTCACTTTTAACTTGTTTCATCTTTGGACCAGGGCTTATCAATTTTTGTCTTTACTAAAGATCTTAACTGCCTGTGATAACAGGAAGCTCTTGTCACTCTACAGTAAGCATCAAAGGTTTGTTTTTAGTGGTGCTGGGGAGTGATCCCAGGGTTTATGCTTGCTAAGACAAATACCACTTATCTACATTCCTCCAGCCTTTTATTTTTAACCAAGATTTTAATAAAGAAAACTATTTTTAAGGCATTCTTGTGAAATTCTGTAACTTCCTGTTTGGTTGCTCTTGATAACTTTGAAGGCCTCAACATTGCTTCTGAAATATCTTTCATCTGCACTCTTAGGGTTGATCCCTATGAGGTCTCACTACTGAGATTTCAGGTCTTACATTTCTTTATGTTCTCTTTTACTTAAACAAGCACGAGTCATTTCTTCCTGAAAAGGTGCATGGGGGTGGAGTGGAGTCAAAAACAAGTGAAAAAAAATTCCTATTTTGTCCTCATGCTGAGTATTTTGTGTATTTATAGAATTCTACGTTCCAAACAGTTTTCCTTCAGAAAACTTTAACTTTGAAAATTCTACCCCATAACAAACTAATAAGTCATCTGAAAGTTGGCCTGGCAGACAACTAACATCAGTCTGTCTCCGTCTCCCTGTCATGCCACTGATCTTGAAATGGTAACTGCTAGCCTCTACTTGTCTGACTCTTGTTCTCGGCTTAACTGAACTCTCATAACTGCTCATTTTGGAAACCCATTTTCTTTCTTTCTTTTTCTTTTCTTTTTTTTTTTTGGTTTTTTTTCGAGACAGGGTTTCTCTGTGGCTTTGGAGCCTGTCCTGGAACTAGCTCTGTAGACCAGGCTGGTCTCAAACTCACAGAGATCCTCCTGCCTCTGCCTCCCGAGTGCTGGGATTAAAGGAGTGCGCCACCACCACCCAGCCTGGAAACCCATTTTCTGTGCTCTGTATCACACACTACTACTCTGGATTTCTTTTACTTTTTAAATTTTTAAAAATAATTACATCATTTCCCCCTTCCCTTTGTTCCCACCAACCCCTCCCCAAAAACCACCTAACCTCCACTTACATTGCTCTTTCTCTCAAAGTCATGGCCTCTTTTTCAGTTTTGGTGAATCCTGAGTCACCTGTGTAAAGTTACTTGCGTGTGCATGATTTTACGGCAGACCACTGGTGCTGAATGACCACTAGGGAAATCCTCCCCTTAGGGAAGGCAGTTCTCCCCCTCTCAGCATTCCTCAGTTGCCTGCAGTTAGTCTAGGGTTAGTGCCCCATGAGATTCCTGCCTTTCACACAGCATGTCTGTTGGTGTCATCCTTGTTCAAATCTTGTATGGGTGGCCATGTTGTTAAAAGTCCATGTGTGCAGCTTCCCTGGAGTTTCCACAAGGTGCAGTTTCACAGCAGATGCCCTGTTCCCCTGGCTCTTAACTCTTACTCTTTCTCCTTGTGTGGATCTTTTCTGTGACCTCTACTTTAGAGATGCTGAACTCTTTTCTGCTCTCTGCCTCCTTCTCCCTCTATGATCTTATTCATCCTTATACTTTAAAAGCAGCTGTTGGCAATTCCTAAATTGTGTCAATAGGCTAGATTCTTTTTCTGAGTTCCAAACTCACATCTTTAAATATCTCCTGACATCCCTCTGAATGTTTCCCAGGCATTTCAAACTCAAACTAACCAAAATAGTTATCTTTCTAAATCTGATCTCCCCCAGCCTTTACCATTTCAATACAAGGGTTCCTAATAGTTCTTCTCTCTCCTCTTTCATATCTCATTACTCTTCTCATCCATCATTGATTCCTGTTATTTCCATTTTCAAAATCTCTCTAGTCTCTTGTTTAAATGATGATTGCTTTCTACTGCATTTAGAATAAAATCCACCTGTGGGATAATGCTCTTGTACACTGCAAAGATTTGTCACTCACATTAGTTTAATAAAACACTGACTGGCCAGTAGCCAGGCAGGAAGTATAGGTGGAATGATCAGACTAAGAGAATTCTGGGAAGAAGAAAGGCAGAGATGCAGTTGCAAGCCAGATGTAGAGGAAGCAAGAGGAGAATGCCTTACTGAGAAAAGGTACCAAGCCATGTGGCTAAACATAGACAAGAATTATGGGTTGGTTTAAATTGTAAGAGCTAGTTAATAATAAGCCTGAACTAATAGGCTTAACAGTTTATAATTAATATAAGCTCTGTGTGTTTATTTGGAAATGAATAGCTGTGGTACCAAGCAGGACAGAAACTTCCATCTGCATCCACCCAACAGCCAGCCCTGTTTCTGGTGTCTTCCTACATTTTCAAGTTCATCTCTTACATTTTGCCATTCTCCACTTACACATTCTTTTCATGTCTATCGTCTCTCATAGACATTGCTCTTTCTATCTCAAAGCCTCTATGTTTATTACTCTGTCTGTTGTACTTTCTCCTCAGGTCTTTATGAAACATGGACACATAACATTTTCCCTTTAGGTTTTATTGGAGATATTCACGATGCTCATGTTAACTCTCACATGGGTTCTATGTGAATCAGAAAAAGTTATCATTCTGAGAGCACACACAGGCTGGATTCCAGTCCCTAGCAGGTAGTGATGTAAATACCACCTTTAGACAAACCATCTCTGGTACTGGGGTTTAACTCTGAACTCTACCACTGAGCTGTTCTTTCAGTTTTTGAAGAGGCTTCATTCATTCATTCATTTTAGTTTGAGATAGGGCTCAGGATAGCCTTGAACTCTCTCCTGGTTGTATAAGGAACTGGGGATGAAACCTAGGACTTCCTGCTTACTAGTTCAGCACTCTGCCAACTCACTAACCCAGCTTTATCCCAGGCCTGAGTGGTTATTGTAGTATTTTGTTATTCTAAACCAAGGTACTCTCTCTTTCCTTCACAGATTTCCATCCAGTCTTTAACTGCTAAGCTAATTCTTATTTTTATTTATTTGTATATAGTCTGTCACTCTCACTTGGATAAATGACTTCTGTGTCATGTTCACAATTATAATCAATCACTGTTACAAGTCTACTAGGGCTTGGTATGGTGAGTGGGTGAAATTTCTTTTCAGTGAGTGGGTGAAATTGTGCTCTGAAATTTTATAGGAACGTGAATGGAAAATTGTTTTATTTTTCAAGTTTAGATTTTCACAAAACATTTTATCTGAAAACATATTTTCTTACACCATTAATTTCTACTTCTTGAATATTTCTGTTCTCTACTTCTTAGATATCCATCTAACAAATCATATTAAATCCTTCCCCATTATTCCAGAATTGGTGGTATGAGAAACTGAGTACAAAAGGGGACTAAGAATTTCTCATTTTAAAGACCACGGAGGTCCAACAATTGGAACCAGTACTCCTTTCCCCATCATTAGAACACTAAGGAAAGGTAGTGAAAAAAGAAACTGCTAGAATTGTTAAAAGCATCATATGTTCCCTACTCTCCAATCTAGGAGAGATGTTGAGATTAACAAGAAGATAAGACCAATGCCAGCCTTGCTGGCCACTACTGATCTACTGGGTGCTACTTTAGATACAGAAGAGATGGTGGGATAGAGAGAATAATAAGACAATTTAGCATAGCAAGGAAGTAGGAATTTCTGATAAATCAAATAATTCCTTAAAAAGTAGTAGGGACTAAGCCACTTTGCTAATGTTCTATCTGAGAGAGCATTGCTTAGATCAAGGACTTTTTGATATTTAGCTTTTTAAAAGCAACATATTTTAAATTATATGTAAAACAATATTTTAAAGAAAAAAACTATCTTATTCTATTGAGGAATCTCAAAAGCTCTACCCTTGCAAAACAGATCTTGAAGTCAAGGGTACCAATTTGACAAGAAAAGTGATAAAAGGCAATGTCTTCCTTAGAAGGGTTTAAAGAACAGCGTTTAGAGGAGATAAATATGTGGGTTGGAAAATACAGTCGCTGTGTGGAAAGATTAGAGAGTTCTAGGGCTCAGCACAAAGTAAGTGATTATGATTTGCTTTCTTCTTCAATACCACAATTATAGTACATTAGCTATACTTTACAAAGTAATAATATACTGTAATGACGTAGCTTAGCTGTGTAATTCTTCTATTGGACTTACCTGGATCACTCATGACTTTTCAGGCAATCTGACTGAAGTAGATTGTAATATATGTTTAGAAATTTATATTGTTTGGTCTAAGGCAGCAGTTCTCGACCTGTAGATTGCAACCCCTGGGGCCACATGTCAGATATTTACATTATAACTCAGAAGAGTAGCAAAATTATAGCTATGAAATAACAATGAAATAATTTTATGGTTGGGGGTCACCACAACATGAGGAGCTGTATTAAAGGGTTGCAGCCTTAGGAAGGCTGAGAACCGCAGGGCTAAGGAATAGCAACTAATAAAATGATCTTTTTTTCACATGGCCTGTCTTTTTTACACAGGTCAGAATGTCTTTCTTCATGCAGTCTAAAGCAGTAGGCATCAATGGCTGAAGGCTAAAAGCCGGCTGCTTTTTTTTCCCCCAAACAAGCTTCTTAAGGTTAACGTTTAGGATTCATTAAACATCATTTCTGTTGCATATAATTAGTAAAAAAAAATCAATCTTGTGTTTTTCACATCCCAAAGTCATATTGCAAAAAAACCAATCAGCTGTCAGTAGGTTCCTTTGCACTACCTGGATAGAAATCACAGGCAGGAAAGGAGTAACCCTTTGAGTGCTGGTTTCTGGCAGTTTCATTTCCCTCAGTGTGCAGCAGCAGCAGCAGGCAGAGAAGCGGCAGCAGTAGCCCCCCCTTACACTACAGTCCCTGAGCATGTACACACACAGTCTCTCTTGATAACTCATTGTGCAAATTCCTTTTGTGTGCCTCTTGCATGCCAAGCATTATCATTTACTTTGGGGATATAAGGATAGATATGGTCTACTAATTATAACAAGAAATTTTGCCTACTTCCTAAATTTCTGAAACCAGAAACTAGACTATCACATGAATTCATTACATTAACAAAAAAGCCATTCAAAAATAATAACAGGGGTCATTTACATGATTACCTAAAGACAACAAAAAAGTTTAGATAACAATGCCTATATAAAACTACTACTACAGAAAAAAACTACACCATACCTTTATTAAACAATGACTTTAACTAGGCATATACCCACCTTGGCCCCAAATTATTTTTAGAGTAATAAAGGATAGATTTAAAATTTATAGACTTGTAAATAATAAAAACCCAGAGACAGATATTGGGGTTCGACCTGAAGATCAGAAGAGCACAGCAGCCTCCACTGGCTCTTACCTCTACCTCAAACCAAAAATGGGCAATCCTGCCTCCAGGAATCCTCAGAATGAGCCTGAGACTGAGACTTGTCTCCTCCCATCCCATATTCCTTTCTAGTGCTGGGATTAGAGGCGTGCACCTCCACCACTCGGCCTCTATGGATAACTAGTGTGACTGCTGGGATTAAAGGTGTGTGTCACCACTGCCTGACCTGTATGGATGACTAGTATGGTGCTTGTACTAACCTTCAGGCAAGCTTTATTTGTTAAAACACAAATAATATGCTACTATATTTCCCCTTTTTTGTCTAAAATGAAAAAAACTATAACTAATATAAGAAAAACTATATGCAATAAGTACAATAACTATATACAACATATACAGGCAATAAATATACCAACAATGTCTAATCCATTTGCATTTGACAAATTCAGAGAAAATACTCCATTATCTATCCTATCTTGGTGAGTTCAAAGTCTTGTACCTAATTTACTTTCTATCATAACTTGCTTTCTGAATCTGGCAAACAAGGAAAACTATAACTATCTAGTCTTCAGCTCCCTCAGAGACCCAAGAAGGAAATAAAATTAACTGAGTAAGCAGGAAGTACAAAAAAAAAAGATGTGAGAAATGACAGAAACAGCTGGCTGCCTGGACAGTCACCCAAATGTTCCTCTGCAATGGTTGGGCAAACATCTTCAGCTTACAGTTTAGAATATCTGACAGACTTTTCTGTAAAGTATGATATTCTGAAGGGCTGTCTCTCCTTCTCTTGACAATGTCTGGCAGTCACTCTCTTTTCTGTCCTGCTTGTCCCATGCTTTCAGCAATCGAGGCAAGGACATTTTCTTGCCCAGTGGCTTACATTTGCCACAAAAAAGTAAACTCCATGTGGAGTTTCTTTGATGCCCTTATCTTCTCTGAAGTAGATTGGTGCTTCCAGGAGCAGACATGTCTCATTGTATAAAAAAAGAACCTATGTTATTAAAACATCTTAAATGCCATATTCTGTGGATCTCTAAACTGTTTGAAGATGACCTGTCTATCTAAAATATAACTTTGTTTGACCTTTAAAACATACCTAATATGACTACAAATTCAGTTATAATAGGTGATTAACTACTAACCTGTATTTACTTATTATCCTATAGAGTTGGTAATTATAATTTTCAAGGATCAGAAACTCGTGTTGCATTGTTAAATGAGTTGTATAGGTACAATACTTTGAATAAGAGTAGAAATGTATGTGAATGTGGGTTTCTGTCTCTATCTCCATCCATCAGATGAAATTTCTCCCACCTCTATCCCCGCCCCTGGCTTCCAACTTTTGCTTGATGATCCTGTTTGCTTCCAACTTCCAGGAGGTTCTGTGTATGCTTTCTTTGGGTTCACCTAGGTATTCAGCTTCTCTGGGCTTGCGAGCTAAGTACTTAGTGACCTTTATTTTATAGCTAGGGTCCACTAATGAGTGAGTACATACCATAATCATCTTTCTGGGTTTGGGTTACCTCACTCAGGATAGCGTTTTCTATTTCCATCCATTTGCATGCAAACTTCAAGATGTCCTT
>PVIU01018723.1:0-38282 GCA_004026605.1 Ondatra zibethicus
GGGAGGAGGGGTTGGGGGGTAGCGGGAGGGGACCGAGAGAAGGGGAAGAAATGTAAAAATTTTATTTCTTTAATTATGTTTTTGAATGGAAAAAATAAAACAAAACAATGTAAACAAAAAAAGACAAAATGCACAGGAGGTAGAATTGAGCTCAACTGGGAAATATGCAGTTAAATCAGGTATATACAATAGAAAAAATAGACCATAATCTTTTTTTCCTCTAGGTTTTTCAAGACAGGGTTTCTCTGAATAGTTTTGGAGTTGTTCTAGAACTTGTTCTGTAGACCAGGCTGGCCTTGAACTCACAGAGATCTGCCTGCCCATGCCTCCCAAGTGCTGTGATGAAAGGTGTGTGCCACCAATGCCTGGTGAACATAATCTTATGTATTAGAAGATATCATAATATATGTTGAAAACATTAAGGAATGCATAAATAAGTTACTGGAACTAATACGTCTGTTTTGAAAATTATAGACAATATAGAAGTAGAGTTTGCAAAATTAATTTTCTGAGTACTCATAAAATTATCACTAAGGATAGTATTCATAAAATAAAACACATTCAAAAGTGTTTAGATGAAATACTAAGTTTTAATAATACTAAGTTTTAAGAACTTATTTGACAAAGTATGTTTATGATATGAAAACAAAATAGAGATAAAAGGAAATCTCACAAATTAATAAATCATGTTCATGATCAGAACTACTGTTTTAATAGTAATTATCTGTAGAGACAATGTACTGCCAAAATAGTCTCAACATGAAATTTTGTAATAGTTGACAAGCTGGATCCAAAATGCATTTGGAAATGCAAGAAATTTAAAGTAGTCAAAACAAATTTGAAAAACTAATATAATACTTATGGGATATATGTTACCAAATTAGATTTTCTATAGAACACCTGTATTCCTGACAGCATAATATTGGTATAAATATAGACAAGCAGAGCCATGAAAAAGAATAAAATACATAGACATAGAGCCATATGTCCTTATAATAAACTGATATGGAGATAAAATGAAAAGTCAGTTGTTAAAGGGGTAGCTGAATAAGAAATGGCTTGCTGCAAATCAAAACAATTCTGAGATTCCATCCTACACCTGTAAGAATGGCCAAGATCAAAAACACTGATGACAACTCATGCTGGAGTGGTTGTGGGGTAATGGGAACACTTCTGCATTGCTGGTGGGAATGCAAGATGCTACAGCCCCTTTGGATGTCAGTGTGGCAATTTCTCAGAAAATAGGAAACAACCTTCCTCAAGACCCAGTAATACCACTTTTGGGTATATATCCAAAGGATGCTCAATCGTGCCACAAGTACATGTGCTCAATTATGTTCATAGCAGTATTGTTTGTCATAGCCAGAACCTGGAAACAACCTAAATGCCCCTCAACTGAAGAATGGATAAGGAAAATGTGGTACATTTACACAATGGAGTGCTGCACTTCAGAAAAAAATTAACAACATCTTGAATTTTGCAGGAAAATGGATGGAACTAGAAAACATTATTTTGAGTGAGGTAACACAGACACAGAAAGACAATTATCACATGTAATCATTCATAGGTGGTTTTTAAACATAAAGCAAAGAAAGCCAGCCTACAAACCACAATCCCAGAGATCTTAGACAACAATATGGACACTAAGAGAGACTTACATAGATATAATCTACATGGGAAGTTGTAGTAAATGAGGCGAGCAGGCCGCATCCCTCTGCCCAGCTAGCTTAACCCCCAAAATAATCACACAGATGCAGCGTACAACGCCTGTCTTTGCTCTATGCGCTACCATACAGTTTTGTGAGCTTTGGGCAAGGGGCTGGAGATTGAAACACACAAAGACAGAGAGACAGAGACATAGACCTCTAGTCACTGGTAAGAAGCCCTTTATTCAATAGCACCATGGAGGCTTATATACCCAACAGTCAGGTGGGCCAACAGCTGAAAACCTTATCCTCTGATCCTCAAGGCGAGACAACACTTGCTCATGAAGCAGAGCTGGTAAACAATTTTGACACAGCTTTCAGTAACTCAAATCAGAAGGAAAGTAAAGATCTCTAGCAGGGAAGAGCAGCTGGAGGCCAGGAATCCAAATGGTCCCAACACACAGAAATTGTATTAATTACATTACTGCCTGGCCCATTATATCTAGCCTCTTTTTAGCCAATTCTCACATCTGATCTAACCCATTTCTACCAATCTGTGTTTACCATGAGGTTGTGGCTTACTGGGAAAGATTCAGCATGTCTGACTCTGGCAACTCCATGGCAGCTCTCTCTACCTGCCTTCTTTCTTCCAGCATTCAGTTCTCTTTTTCCTGCCTATCTAAGTTCTGCCCTATGAAAAGGCCAAGGCAGTTTCTTTATTCAACCAATGAAAGCCACACAAATATAGAAGGGCCTCCTACACCAGATAGTAGAAAAGACAAGATCTCCTGAGTAAATTGGGAGCATGGAGACCATGGGAGAGGGTTGAAGGGGAGGGGAGAGGCAGGGAGGAAAGCAGAGAAAAGTGTGGAGCTCAATAAAAATCAATAAAAAAGAGAAAAGAAATGACTTCCATAGGCTCAGGCATTTGAATACTTGTTCTCCAGGAGATGGTGCTGTTTGGGGAAGTTTTGGAGAGGGGCAGCCTTGCTGGAGGGAATACTTCACAGGGGGCAGCCTTTAAGAGCTCATATTCATGCTTCACTTTGAGTTTGCTCTCTTTGATTCCTGCATGTGAATGGAGATGTGATCTCTCAGCATCTTTCTCCTGTTGTCATACCTGCTGCTTGCTACCATGCAGTCCTACCATAATGGACTCTTAGCCCTCTGGAACCATAAGCCCAAATAAACTCTTTCTCCCATATGTTTTGGTCATGCTTCTTATTACAGCAACAATAATTAACTAATACAGAGGTAAGTGTAGTGGTTTCAATAAATTATAATGTGACATTAAATGTCTATATGCAAAAGAGACCTACAACTATTATCTCTCATGGTGTGAAAATATTAATTTGAAATTGATCAAAAGCCTAAATTGAAGACATTAAAAATTGTATCCCAGAAGAAAACATATGAGAAAATTTGAGTGACTGATTTTGGGATAGGAAAATATTTTTAAATATTTTTATTATTGTGCCCATGTGTATATTCATGATATAAATGTGTAGGCATGCAAGGCATAGTATTTGTGTATATCAGGTGACAACTTTTGTGAAATCAGTTCTCTTTCCATTTTTACTTGGATTCCAGGAATCAAAGTCAGATAGCAAGGCATAGATGATAAGCACCTTTAGCCACCGAACCATCTGACTGGCTTCTAGAAAAATATTTTTAAAAGAGGACACTAAATTGTCAACATAAGAAAGAAAAACTGATGAGTTTTTGTTAAAGAATTTGCTCTTCCAAAGACTCTGTTGAGGAAATAAAATGGTAAACTACAGGCTGAGATAAAATATTTATAAATGCGTATCTGACAAAGGATTTATACATACTTATTATGTATCTGAAACTCAGTAATAAAGCAGAAAATAATCAAATTTTTAAAAAAGCAAAGTTGCGTTGCCACTTTCTCAAACAGAAATAAATCTTACAAATATAATAAGTTAAAGTAAGAAAATCTAATAAAGTGAAATAATCATTATAATAATACGTAATACTTTAAAACATGTGAGTGCCACAATATTTTATAAGCATGTTGTCATAGTCAGTGTTCTATTGCTGTGAAGAAACACCATGACCAAAGTAACTCTTATGAAAGAAAGAATTTAATTGGGGCTTACTTACATCTCAGAGATTTAGTCCATTATTGTGACAGGGCACATGGTGGCATGCATGGCACTGAAACAGTAGCTGAGAGTTATATATATGGTCCTCAGGCTGAGAGAGAGACAGAGAGAGAGGGAGGGAGAGAGAGAGAAAAGAGAGAGAGAGAGAGAGGGAGGGAAGCTGGACCTGCTTAGGCTTTTGAAGTTTTACAGCTGACCCCCAGTGACACACTTTCTACAACAAGGTCATGCCTCCTAATCCTTCCAATCCTGTCAAATACATAGTTCCACTCCTTGATAACTAAGCATTCAAATTTTGAGTCTGTAGGGGGCATTCTTACTCAAAACAGTACATGCTTATTCAAACCATTTATTTACTCATTGAACCATATTGAAACTTGGGGATTCTAATAAAATTTTTCAGAGTATCAGTCTCCTCTCAAGCAAAATTAGAGGGTACTGATTTCCAAGGCAAAGTGATGTATTTCTTTAGCAAGTCATGTTTACACAGGTGCTTGCTTTATAAACACAGATGCTCCCTTCTTATAAAAGTGAGGAAAATGAAGGTTTTAAGAAACCACAAATAGAGTAAAAATAGAATATAAAATTAACAACTCCTAGAAAATATAAAAAAGAAAAGGTTATTAAGCATATAAAATACAAAAAAATGAAAGAAAAGAGAAAGAAAAAGAAAAAAGAGCTGTCATGGAGAGACCCCATCTGCTCACATAAAAAAAAAGAGGTAAATGGCCAAAATATCAGAATCAACCTTGCAGGAGTTTAGAAGCAGATCAAAATTGTAATAATCTAGAAAAAAATCTCTTTTTTTAATTTATTAGATTTTTTAAAAATTCCAATCCAAGTTCCCACTCCCTCCTCTCCGCCCATTCCCTCCACACACCCTCCCACACCACTCCCATCCAATCCTCAGAGAAGGTAAGGCACATTGCCTTGTGGAAGGTCCAAGGCCCACCCTACTATGTCTAGGCTGAGCAAGGTATACATCCAAAGAGAATAGGATCCCAAAAAGCCAGTACATGCAGTAGGGATAAATCCTGGTGCCACTGCCAGTTGCCCTTCAGTCTGCCCCAGCCATGCAACTATCAACCACAATCAGAAGAACTAGTTTGGTCCTATGATTGTTCCTTCCCAGTCCAGCTAGTGTTGGTGAGCTCCTATTAGCTCAGGCAAACTGTTTAAGTGGGTGAACCCATCATGGTCTTGACCTCCTTGTTCATATTCTCATTCCTTCCACTCTTCAACTGGACTTTGGGAGCTCAGTCCAGTGCTCCAATGTGGGCCTCTGCCTCCATCAGTTGCTGGATGAAGGATCTATGGTGATATTTAAGATAATCATCAGTCTGACTACAGGGCAAGTCAAGATCGGGCCCCCTCTCCTCTATTGCCCAGAGTCCGAGGTAGGGTCATCCTTTTGGATTCCTGGGAATTTCTCTAGGGTCAGGTTTCTACTAACCCTATAATGGCTCCCTCAATCAAGATATCTCTTTCCTTGCTCTCATCTCTGTCCTTCCTCCATCTTAACCATCCCATTCCCTCAAGTTCTCCTCTACTCTCCTCCTCTACCCTCCTCTTCTCTTACTAACATCCCCTCTCCCCTAACCCCCATGCTCCAAACCCTGCCAGTCAATCCTGTCCCTTTCCAATTTCCAGGTGGGTCAATATAGTTTTTTCCTTTGGATTCACCTTATTACTTAGCTTCCCTAGGATCATGAACTATAGTCTCAATGTCTTTTGTTTATAGCTAGTATCCAATAATGAGTGAGCACATACCATATTCATCTTTTTGGGTCTGTGTTACCTCACTCAGGATGGTGTTTTCTAATTCCATCCATTTGTATTCAAAATTCAAGATGTCATTGTTTTTTACCACTGAGTAGTACCTTAATGTGTAAATGTGCCACATTTTTTTTTTATCCATTCTTTGGTTGAGGGGCATCTAGATTGTTTCCAGGTTCTGACTATTTCAAATAATGCTGCTATAAACATAGTTGAACAAATGCATTTGAGCATTTCTTTGGGTATATTTCCAAGAGTAGTATTGCTGGATCCTGAGGTAAGTTGATTCCCAATTTTCTGAGAAACTGCCACACTGATTTCCAAAGTGGTTGCACAAGTTTGCATTCCCACCAGCAATAGATGAGTGTTCCCCTTACTCCACATCCTCTTCAGAATAAACTATCATTAGTGTTTTTGATCTTAGCCATTCTGACAGGTATAAGATGGTATCTCAGAGTCGTTTTGATTTGCATTTCCCTGATAGCAAAGAATGTTGAACATTTCCTTAATACCTTTGGCCATTTGAGACTCTTCTGTTGAGAATTCTCTGTTTAGTTCAGTACCCCATTTTTAATTGGGTTATTTAGAATTTTAATGTCTAATTTCTTGAGTTCTTTATGTATTTTACGGATCAGTCCTTTGTCTGATGTGGGGTTGGCGAAGATCTTTTCCCATTCAGTAGGCTGCCTTTTTGTTCTCTTTTTAAAAAAAGTTTGAGAGTTTTTTTTTATGGTCTGCTCTGTACTGTTAATGTCTGTCTCAGAAGGCCTCTGAGGTTTCTATATGCCTGCTCTCTTGGTCTTCTCTCCTGGTTTGCTTTCTTGGTGCTCTCTCATAATCCCCTCAGTGTTGTAGCAAGCTCTTGGTCCCTCTTAAGTCCCCTCAGTATTGGAGCAAGCTGTGTTTCAGAATTCCATTTTGATTGCAAGAGGATAGGTGGGTTGGGGGTGTGGCTAGTAGTTTGGATGGCAGCTGGATGGGTTTAGGTTGGGGGGAGCCTAGCCATAGGAAACTCCCTGCTGACTGGCTAGAAAATCCAAGGGAATTGGGGAATGGGCTTGGGGTTTTGTCCCACAGGGGAGGTCCTAGAGAGTGGGGCATCCTGCCACATGGCTTCCACTCACCACTTAATTCTCCTCAGTATTGGGGCAAGCTGTGTTTCAGAGTTCCACCGAGGTTGCAGGAAAAAAATCTTAATGAAGAAATTGTTGCATTCTGGTAAGGGAATGCTGTGGCCTTCTATCTCTTGCTTATTATCCTCCTTTCCCGAGGTTAGTAGCTACCATGAGGCTTACTGACAAAGGAAACATTCTCAATAAAGACAACACCTGAAAGTACTGTGGATAGATTTCAACTTGTCTAACTGTATTCTGGAGTTAGTACAAGGACTTACATTTCTTAACCAAACTTTCAGAATTCTCAAGAGTAGGGGAAGCTTCTTAGGTGGTATCTCCAAAATGTATTTACTGGCAAAATATGAAGAAATCTAGAGAATGCAATAGGTTTAGGTAATAGAAAAACTGGAACCCCAGAGATAATTCTGTTATTTTAATGCGGCTGTTCTCTTTAGTGTATATTAAATAAACCTGTTTATTTAGAAAATAATGAAAATTATGAAGAGAAAGATGGAAAAGGAGATACATAGGGAGATATACAAATAGTTTTAAAGGTCAGGTATATTGTGCCAAAAGGTCTGGCACAATATGCTCATTGGTACAACAGTGGCATGAATGGCACTATTCTGTTGAAATGCCACTTTCTGCTAATATAGGATTAAAGTCCTGCTCCACAAGATGGAACACATGCCTGGCACTGAAAACCTGTCTAAGAACCTATGGCTTCAGATGTCATAGGCCCTAAAAATAACTTTCCCTCTGTCCATATAAACCAATCCAGTTGCATTTTCCTGGTGTACATTTGCTTTACTGGTTCTAACATCACACTAACATCTATAATCTCCTGCTTTCCTTAACTTTGAAATCATTAAGAGTTTTATGTCCTTTCATCTCAGTTCATGGAACCCCATGTTTCTTCTTTAAAATGAGACAAGCCCCAATACCAGACATGAAAATCCCTCTTTTAAGTTGTTAGCCAGAGCTCCCCCAGAGACTCCCAAAACATCCAGGCTATTGCTGTTGCCCTTGGTTGCAGCCTTCCACACACCCAGAGGTAGAAGGAACATCCCCATTGCTGAAGACTGTTGCAAGAGGCGCGTGGGCTTGCTTTTGGTCCCGGCGGCCACCCGGCTCCCGTCGTCCGGTGCCTGGCTAGCTTATACCAGAAATAATTACACAGAAACTATATTCATTGAAATACTGCCTGGCCCATTAGCTTTAGCCTCTTTTGGCTAACTTTCACATATTTGTTTAACCCATTTCTAATAATCTGTGTGTTGCCACAAGTCGTGGCTTACCTGGAAAGATTTAGCGTGTCTGACCTGGAAGCTTCATGGTGGGTGGCTCTCTCTAACTCTGTCCCCTTCCCAGTATCCTGTTCTCTTTCCCTGTCTATCTAAGTCCTGCCCTATCAAAAGGCCAAGGCAGTTTCTTTATTAACCAATAAAAGCAACCCAAATACAGAAGGACCCTCCTACACCAGAAGACAACATGTACTTCAGAAACTAGGCCTGGGGACCCTGAACTAGAACTGGCCTGAATGCCCCCTCCATGAGGACTAGCTTTCATGGTATCTGAAGGCACCATGCAAATTTCTAAATGAGGAAGGCAACCAATAGCTCTACCCAGTATATGAAGCACATTAACAACCAGCATGACATTATAACCCTAAAGGTGCAGTAGTGACACATGTACCTTGACAATAATCAACTGGTATTAAATTGGACTTAAGATCTGCTCAGCAAGAGAGAGACTGTGTGTGTCGTATTGGAAACTGAGCTAACTGCTCAGTTCTAGTGAAGCCATCCATGGCTATTGGGGGAGAATCTAAAACTACTAATTTACTAAATCAGCATAATACTTAACAATAATATAATCTATAAACATTTGTTTTTATACCAACAAATATGTTTAGCTTTCACCACCCATCAAGAATCAAAATGCAGAGTTGTGGAGCCCAACCACAATGGATACATTTACAAAACACTCCCACTGCTAAAGTTGAGTGAACATTATAGAACAGGGGCCATAAAAAACTGTTAAGAGCTAAAAGATAAAGGAAATTTCTATAAGGTTTTGTCTCACAGTAATATCAGAAGCTGTATCCATAAATTCTCACCAACATGACTGTCCAAATATGAGCAGAACAAGGATAA
This sequence comes from Ondatra zibethicus, assembly GCA_004026605.1. Lineage (NCBI taxonomy): Eukaryota > Metazoa > Chordata > Mammalia > Rodentia > Cricetidae > Ondatra > Ondatra zibethicus. The sequence goes on from PVIU01018723.1 coordinate 8,820, forward strand.
CACCAACAGACAATCCAAACTGGACAGGGAGAAGCCTATGAGGCCTCCACACTATACAAAGGACTATAGGCAACTGAGGAAACCTGGAAACAGGAGAAGTGCCAAAATGGTCAGCACTGAAAACATACAAACAGGTAATATTATGTGGACTGAACAAGTTATATTTAGGAACATAACTAAGTCCTGTTGTATTTTTGATACAATAGTGGCATGAATGTTATAGGGTTAATAAACCATTTTCTGCTAGAATAGGATTAAAGGCCAGCTCCACAGGGTGGAACATATGCCTGTCATTGAAAATTTTTCTAAGAACCTATAATTCTATAATCCAAGAGACCATGAATATAAAATCGAGTGGGAATAGGTAAATGGGAGAGTTTGGAGGTAGGAAAGTGAAGGGGGAAATGTAATTATACAAAAGTGAAATAATATAATAAAATGAAACAAGCAATGCAGGTACATAGTCTTGGGACATTTCAAAACAGTACCTACTTCATTTTTCTTTTATTCATGCCTTTCCTTTTTCATTTACTATCTTTGCACCAGTCAGCATTGCTAACCTGTATTCTATATAGAATATAACTACAAATCATAGTTTGAAATTTTAATCAATTGTTTTAACTTTCTTGTTCTTTTATTATCCACTGCTTTGATATAACATGAAGAATGGTAAAAATAGCTGCTGCAAATAGAAAGAAAATTCACAATATCATGGAATACTATAAATAGCAAGTGGCCTTTTGATAAATACAAATCTCTAATTAGGAACCCATGACATAAAGCCACAAAAAGGATAATATGACTCTATGCACACATTTGATTATATACACTGCAAGATCAGAAACCTGAGTATAAAGATATATCGCAGACTAACTGCTCTTTAAGCAGTTGCTATATTTGTACTTAATTTCATTTCCTCCAGGGTTGTTAACCAACAAAGAAAAGTACTTCTCTAAAAACTGATATGTGCACAAGTCACCTGGAGGAATCTTAATTTTTTTCTTTCTTACTTAATTTTTTTCAATTTATATACCAACTACAGTTCCCCCTCCCTCACCTTCTCCAACACCCATACCTTCCCTCTTTCCACACCCTCCATCTGCTCCTCAGAGGAAGTAAGGCCTCTGCTGAGGAATCAACAAAGTCTGGTATACCAAGTTGATGCAGAACCAAGGTCCTGCCCTCTGTATATGAGATAAGCATGATAACCAATAACACCATAGGAAATGGGCTCCAAAAAGCCAGTTCATGCTCTTAGGATAAATACTGGTTCTACTGCCAGTCCCCAACAACAGATCAAGCCACATAACTATCATGCACATTCAGAAGACCTAGTTTGGTCCCATACAGGTTCCCCAGCTGTCAGTCCAGAGTCTGTGAGCTCGCACTAGCTCAGGTCAGCTGTCTCTGTGGTTTTCTCCATCATGATCGTGACCCTCTCCCCCTTAGTTATATGATCTTTCCTTCCTCTCTTCAACTGAACTCCTGGAGCTCAGTCCAGTGCTTGGCTGTGAATCACTGTATTTGTGGTCATCAATTACTGGATTAGGTTCTATGATGACAATTAGGGTACTCACTAAATAGTTTTATAAAAACCAAACCGACTACAGCAACTCTAGTATGGAGACTTCTATCATTTGTAACAAGTGCACAAGAAATTTTTAAACTGCTGTTTCCCTGACCACAAAGTCATAGAGAGACTCCCTAACATAGATTTAAGGGAATAACCAATAACATGGGTAAATGAATAACCAATAAGCCCCATTTGTATTATTGGGAGTGTAGGATATAGAAAAAGAGGAAGTAGTATATTTTTAAAAAAATAATACATAATCTGTAAATTTTCATAAAATATAGCATTATTCAGAGTCTCTTATAACTTCTAATAAAACAAAAAGAAAAATTTAAATCTTCCTAATGATTTATGTTATGCACCATGTGAAAAACTCCACAGAAGTTGTGACAGTAACTACTAGCAAGAAGGGATCATCTACTAACTTCTTTACTGCATATAATCACTTCTTCTCTGTGAGCCTAATTTTCCTCAGGTTCAAAATAGGAATTACTATGGACTGAATGATCGTGACTCCTGACTAATTCCCATGTTGAAGTCCAAATCTACAATGTTACAGTATTTTCAGGTGGATATTTGGGGGAGATTAGGTCATGAGAACAAATTAGTATTTTTATTAGAAAAGGAGATGACAGGAGAGGAAGAGAAGAGGAGAGGAAGAGAGGGAAGAAGAAGAGAGGGGAAGAGAGGAGAGCAGAGGGAGGGGAGGGGAGGGGAGAGGAGAGGAATGGCCTCTCTCCATATACAGAAACAACTAGAAAATGGCCATTTATAAACCAGAAGGAGGAGTATAATGATATTTTGTTATGTTTTAACAAACAAAGCTTGCCTGAAGATCAGAGTGCAGAGCTAAGCCACTAGAGGCCAGGTAGTGGTGGCATACATTTTTAATTCCAGGATTTGGGAGACAGGGAGACAGATCTCTGTTAGTTCAAGGCTACCCTGTGTTGCTGGAGACTGCTCATTTGTTTCCCAGCCACCCAGACCCAAAATAATCACTCAGAAACTGTACTAATCAAATCACTGCTTGACCTATTAGAATATATATATATATATATATATATTTCTAGCTAGCTTCTTACACCTTAAATTAGCCCATTTCTATTAATTTGTATATTGCCACATGGCCGTGGCTTACCACCAAGGTTATAGCACATCTGTCTCCTGTGGGTGGCTATATGGCTTATCCCTGACTCTACCTAATCTCTCCATATATATCTCTTCCAGCCTGGCTATATTCTGTTAAACCATTGGTCAAAAGCAGCTTCTTTATTAACCAATAAAAGGAACACATATACAGAAGGACTTCCCACACCATTTCCCCCTTTCTGTTTAAATGAAAAGGAAGGTTTTAATTTTAACATAGTAAAATTACATATAAAAAACAGGTATCAAAAATTATAGTTATAACATTTATATGTACTTTATCTTTTATCATAACTAAGGAAAACTATAACTATAACTATCTATTCTTCAAATCTATCAAAGACTCCAGAAGGATATAATATTATCAAAGTAAGCAGGAAGTACATTGTAAGCAGCTTCCAAATCTCTAGAATTGACAAAGACATCTCGCTGCCTGGACAGTCACCCAAAGTTCTTCTGTAATGTTGGGGCATCCATCTTCAGCCTACAGGCCCATAGTATCCAGCAAACTTTTCCATGAATCAGGAAATTTCAAAGACACTTTCACCTATATTGGCAGTTTGTCAGTTACTTTCTTCTGTGTCCTGCAGAATGTCTGGCAGTCTCTTTCATGAAGCAGGAACCCTGAAGGATCGTTTCACCTTTAGACAAGTTCATCAGTCATTTCTCTGGGTCCTGCATATCCAGTTTATACAGCCTAACATCACACAGTTCAGGCAAGAGCAGTGTCTTGCCCAAATAGTGAACAAACTCCATAAGGAGACTCTTCATTACCGATCATCCTCTTGAAGTAGATGGGTGCTGCCAGGAGCAGATGAGTCTCATGCCATGAAAAGTCCTAAGTTCATAAAACATTTTAAATGCCATATTCTGAAGGTATCTGAAAGATTCTAAGAATACCTATCTCTATATGGCTAGAATACCTAACTAACATGACTACAAACTTGACTATTATAATGACTATCTATTAACCTATATTTCTTAATTATACATTACATTTGTAAATGAGCTGCACAAACACAATACCTTAATCAAGAGCAGAAATATATATAACAAAAATGATCTTAAATTTGTATCAATAAGCCAAGAGCCATACCAATGCAAATCTCTATAGCATATTCCCATTTAAATATAAACAATCATTTATAAACAATATTTGAGAATTTTGGTGTAGTTATTTACAAACTTCTTCCTGCTTTTTGTTGGGTGAAGTAATTTTGGGGGGTATTCAAGGTGACCTTCCAGGGAGTCTTGGTCCATCAAACCACATTAGTCTGAAATGAATCCACAGGTTCTCATCTTCTGTGGAAACAAAAGAACCTCTTTTCCAAAGCAACTTATTCTTAGACCCAAATTTTGAAGTCAAGATACCTTTAAAGTATATATATTGGTTTAGCTTAGCAGCCCATACAATGAAATATCTCTCTGTACTTAGCTCTTTCACAGTCAAAAGATTCAAAGAAAATATAATAATATACATAATCTAGACTCTCTGTTTATATTCCATCTTTAAGTAACTTATTTTTCTTTATTTCTTGAATCTATGACTCTCTGTACTCTGTGTCTTTAAAGACTTTGTTTTGTTTTTTAAAACTATTTATTTCCACTTATATCTATACTCTTTTTCCTCTCTCTCTTAAGCATATGTACATTATTTAAACACATTGTGACCCATTTACAGGTCTTCTCTTTTTTTTTTATCTGAATCTGTCTTTATTGAATATCTATAATCCTTTTCTGACCAGGAGCACTTCTTAAAATGCAAAGTGGCATGGCTAGGACTAAGGCTGCTTTGCCTGTTGGCTCTACCCAGTCCAATATGGTGGGGGTCCATTCACTGTCTCTGAGACTTCTGGGTGGGAGCCATGCTCACCACCTCAACTCTGATAACTGGTTGGCCCATGCTGTAACCAAGTAACTTGCAGCATGCTGCTCACAAACTCCATTCATGTGCTCAGCCTCCTGAAAGAGCCAGAGTTTGTGCTGGGCTGGTAGCACAGACCAGGTAGCGGCCATTTCGCAACAAAACCACATGTTTTTTTCCCCTGCTACTGCTGAATCAGGAAGACATCTCTTAAAGGAGACACAGCACTCCTACTTGCTGTAAGCAAACAGAGCCCATCCAAAAAAAATGTTCTCTCAGGTTTTATGGATATAGTCACCCATGTTGGTGTCAATTTGTTGGGGGAGGCTGTTAGTTCATTTCCCAACTGTCCTGACTTGGAATAATCACACAGAAACTATATACTGTTTGGCCAATAGCTTAAGGATAATTTTCGCTAGCTCTTATATTTCTATTAATCTGTATATCACCACATGGCTTTGGCTTTCCAGAAAGGTTCCAGTGTATCTGTCTCCTGCAGGTGGCTACATGGCTTCTCCCTGACTCTGCCTACTGTCTATATATCTCTTTCAGCCTGGCTATATATTCTGTTAAGCCATTGGCCAAAAGCAGCTTCTTTATTAACCAATAAAAGCAACACATATAAAGAAGGACTCCCCACACCATTGACTCTATCTGAAAGAGAAACAGAGCTCTCACAAAGGTGATCCCAACACTTGGGATCACATGTCTTTAATTCCAGCACCAGGGAGGTGGAAACAGGAGTCATATGGGTGGGCAGAGAGAGAAATATAAGGCAGGAGGACACAGAAGCTCAGTACAGTCTGAGGTTTGGTGGAGAAAGCTGCAGTCTTGAGGTTTGGTGGAGACAGTTGCATTCTGAGGATTGCACCTGTAGTCAGAGAACATCTAGAAGAATTAAAAGGAATATTACTTCTCGACTTTAATTTTTAGCAGCATAAGGTATTCCATAAATCTCACAATGCAGTGATAGAGTGGATTGAGTCACCAGCTCAGTTGTTTTGTCAACTGTCTTCCATATCCTCTGGCTGCTTCCTAACTCTTTGTCTATGAAGCTCCTATTATCCTCCAATTATTGTCTTTAGGACTATTTCCTCTAAAAACTCCCCAAGCCATTATTAAGCTATTTCCCTCCATCATATGCTTGTATGTATATTGTCATGGAATTGGCCACTCAGCACTCCAATCAACTTTATATACATGTTTTTTCCTCAAGAGAACCTCAGAACCTTAGGAGCAAAGGCTACATATTTTTTTTTCTCTATCCTGAGCACCTTACCAAAAAAAAAAAAAAAGAATACCACAGGCATTAAAAAGAAAAGCAAAAGCACTTTGCAAAATGTCTGAAAACAGGATTTAAAAATCTAGATAAAAAAGAACAAAACATGACTTCAAAATATGCTACAAAGTTGTAGCAATAAAAACAGCATGGTGCTAGTATATAAAAAAATAATAAAACCACGGGAGAGATTACATAGCCCATAAATAAATCCACATATATTTGGCAGACTGGGCACCATTGTGGAAGGATGCTTAAAAGAAACCCCACACTAGCTCATAATTGAGAAATAGATGATTATTTATTTAGGGGTAGATTTACAAGTCAGAATCCTCTACTTGAATGGAGGACAGAAACTTAATCCAGCAACCTGAAAGAGAGCAGACACATGCTCTACATCAGCTTTTATAGTATAAGAGGCCATCCCGCAGGGGGCAGGTTACCACTGGGTTTAGACTTCCTACAGCAGACTAGTTTTCAACAAAGGTGCCAAGAGCAAAAAATTGGGAAAGAACAATGTCTTCAAGAGAAAACTACATATGTACATATGGAAAAATGAAACTAGAACTTTGTCTCTCATCAGTCAGAATAATAAACTGAATCCAAAATGAACTGAAGATAAACAAAAACTAGTAGGTGAAAGCATGGGAAAATATTTCATAAAATTCATCTGCTAAGGGCTTTTTTTATTTTTTTCCATTCAAAAATTTCTACTTCTTCTCCTCCTCCCATTCCAATCCTGCTCTCCTACTCCCCCTCCTCTCTCCCCCTCCAGCCTTAAGATAGGGCAGGGTACCCTGCCCTGTGGGAAGTCCAAGGCCCTCCCCCGTACATCCAGGCCTAGGAAGGTGTGCATCCAAATAGACTAGGGTCCCCAAAAGCCAATACATGCAGTAGAAACAGGTCCCAGTGCCATTATCGATGGCTTCTCAGTCAGGCCCCATTGGCAGCCACATTTAGAGAGTCCAGTTTGATCACATGCTCATTCAGTCCCAGTCCAGCTGGATTTGGTGAGCTCCCACTAGGTCAAGCACACTTTTTCAGTGGGTGGACCAACCCCTCGCGGTCCTGACTTCCTTGCTCATCTTTTCCTTCCTTCTGCTCTTCAAGTGGGTCATGGGAGCTCAGTCTATTGCTCTGATGTGGATGTGGGTCTCTGTCTCTATCTCCATCCATCGGACGAAATTTCTATGGTGATATTCAAGATATTCATCAGTGTGACTATGGGACAAGGCCAGTTCAGGCACCCTCTCCTCTACTGCCCAAGGACCTAGCTGGGGACATCCCTGTGGACAACGGAGATCCCCTCTAGAGCCAAGTCTCTTGCCCACCCTAAAATGGCTCCCTTAATGTAGATATCTTCTTCCCTGTTCCAATATCTGCCTTTCCTCCATCTCCACCCTCCCACTCCCCCAAGCTCTCCCCAGGCCTTCCCTTCTCCCTTCTCCTTCCCCCTCTCTCCTTCCTCCAACCTCACCCCTACGCCTACCCCCACCCCCATGCTCCCAACTTTTGCGCAGCTATCTTGTTTGCTTCCAATTTCCAGGAGGATCTAAATATGTGTTTCTTTGGGTTCACCTTGAAATTTGGCTTCTCTAGGGTTGTGATATATTGGCTTAATGTCCTTGGTTTATGGCTAGATTCCACTAATGAGTGAGCACATACCATATTCATCTTTTTGGGTTTGGATTATTTCACTAAGGATAGTGTTTTCTATTTCCATCCATTTGCATGCAAAATTCAAGATGTCATTGTTTTTTACCGCTGAGTAGTACTCCAATATGTATATATTCCACAGTTTCTTTATCCATTCTTCCATTGAGGGGCATCTAGGTTGTTTCCAGGTTCTGGATATTACAAATAATGCTGCTATGAACATAGTTGAACAAATGCTTTTGTAGTATGATTGGACATTTCTTGGGTATATTCCCAAGAGTTGTATTGCTGGATCCTGAGGTAGGTTGATTCCCAATTTCCTGAGAAACCGACACACTGATTTCCAAAGTGGTTGGACCAGTTTGCATTCCCACCAGCAATGGATGAGTGTTCCCCTTACTCCACATCCTCTCCAGCATAGGCTATCCTTGGTGTTTTTGAATTTAGCCATTCTGACAGGTATAATATGGTATCTCAAAGTTGTTTTGATTTGCATTTCCCTGGTCACTAAGGAAGTTGAACATGACTTTAAGTATCATTTGGCCATTTGAACATCTTCTGTTGAGAATTCTTGGTTCAGTTTAGTACCCCATTTTTTATTGGGTTATTTAGAATTTTAATGTCTAATTTCTTACATTCTTTATATATTTTGGCGATCAGACCTTTGTCTGATGTGGGGTTGGCGAAGATCTTCTCCCATTCAGTAGGTTGCCTTTTTGTCTTAATGACAGTGTCCTTTGCTTTACCAAAGCTTCTCAGTTTCAGGAGGTCCCATTTATTCACTATTTATCTTATTTTCTGTGCTACTGGGGTTATACATAGGAAGTAGTCTCCTGTGCCCATGTGTTGCAGACTAATTCTCACTTTCTCTTCTATAAGGTTCAGTATGGTCAGATTTATAGTGAAGTCTTTAATCCATTGGACTTGAGTTTTGTGCATGGTGATAGATATGGATCTATTTTCATTCTCCTACAGGTTGACATCCAGTTATGCCAGCACCATTTGTTAAAGATGCTTTCTTTCTTCCATTGTATAATTTTAGCTCCTTTGTTGAAAATCAGTTGTCCATCGGTTGTGGATTAATATCTGGGTCTTTGATTCGATTCCATTGGTCAACATCTCTGTTTTTATGCCAATACCAAGCTGTTTTCAACTGTAGCTCTGTAATAGAGTTTGAAGTCAGGGATGGTAATGCCTCCGGAAGAACCTTTATTTTCTAGAATTGTTTTGGCTATCCTGGGTTTTTTTTCCATATAAAGTTGATTATTGTTCTCTCAAGGTCTGTGAAGAATTTTGTTGGGATTTTAATGGGGATTGTATTGAATCTATAGAGTGCCTTTGGTAGAATTGCCATTTTTACTATATTGATCCTACCAATCCAACAGCTTGGGAGCTCCTTCCATTTTCTGGTATCCTCTTCAATTTCTTTCTTCAAGGCCTTAAAGTTCTTGTCAAATAGATCATTCTCTTCCTTGGTTAGTGTTACCACAAGATACTTCATGCTATTTGTGGCTACCGTGAAAGGTGATATTTTTCTGATTTCTCTCTCTGCTTCTTTATCCTTTGTGTATAGGAGGGCTACTGATTTTTTTGAGTTGTTTTGTATCCTGCCACTTCACTGAAGGTATTTATCAGCTGTAGGAGTTCTTTGGTAGAATTTTTGAGGTCACTTTTGTACACTATCATATCATCTGCAAATAACGAAAGTTTGAATACTTCCTTTCCAATTCGAATCCCATTGATCTCCTTATGTTGTCTTATAGCTATTGCTAGAACTTCAAGCACTATATTGAAGAGATATGGAGAGAGTGGACAGCCTTGTCTTGTTCCTGATTTTAGTGGAATCACTTTGAGTTTCTCTCCATTTAATTTGATGTTATCTGTTGGCTTGCTGTATATTGCTTTATTATATTTAGGTATGATCCTTGTATCCCTTATCTCTCCAAGACCTTTATCATAAAGGGGTGTTGAATTTTGTCAAATGTTTTTTTCAGCATCTAATGAAATGATCATATGGTTTTTTTCTTTCAGTTTATTTATATGATGGATTACATTGATAGATTTTCATATGTTGAACCAGCCCTGCATCTCTTGGATGAAGCCTACTTTATCATAATGGATGATTTTTTTGATGTGTTCTTGGATTCGGTTTGCCAGTATTTTATTGAGAATTTTTGCATCAATGTTCATGAGTGAGAGTGGTCTGTAATTCTCTTTCTTGGTTGAGTCTTTGTGTGGTTTTGGCATCAGGGTAACTGTAGCTTCATAAAAAGAGTTTGGCAATGACTGTTCTGTTTCTATTATGTGAAACACATTAAGGAGTATAGCTATTAGCTATTCTTGGAAGTTCTGGTACGATTCTGCATTAAAACCATCTGGTCCTGGAGTTTTTTTTGGTTGGGAGGTTTTTGATGACAGTTTCTATTTCCTTGCAACTTATAGGTCTATTTAAATTGTTCATCTGGTCTTGATTTAATTTCGGTATATGGTATTTATCTAAAAAACTGTCCATTTCTTTTACATTTTCCAATTTTGTGTCATACAGGCTTTTGTAATAAGGCCTAATGATTCTCTGAATTTCCTCAATGTCTGTTGTTATGTCCTCCTTTTCATTTCTGATCTTGTTAATTTGAGTGTTCTCTCTCTGCCTTTTGATTAGTTTGAATAGGGTTTTATTGATCTTGTTGATTTTCTCAAAGAACCAGCTCTTTGTTCCATTGATTCTTTGGATTGTTTTCTGTGTCTTTATTTTGTTGATTTCAGCCCTCAGTTTGATTATTTCCAGTCTTCTACTTCTCCTGGGTGAGTCTGCTTCTTTTTTTTCTAGAGCTTTCGGGTGTGCTGTTAAGTCTCTAATGTGTGCTTTCTCTGTTTTCTTTATGTGGGCAATAAGTGCTATGAACTTTCCTCTTAGCACTGCTTTCATAGTGTCCCATAAGTTTGGGTATGTTGTGTCTTTAGTTTCATTGAATTCAAGGAAGACTTTAATTTCTTTCTTTATTTCTTCCATGACCCAGGAGTGGTTCAGTAGTTGACTCTTCAGTTTCCATAAGTTTGTAGGCTTTCTGGGGGTGGAATTGTTGTTAAATTCTAACTTTACTCCATGGTGATCTGATAAGAAACAGGTGGTTACTCCATTTTTTTTCTATCTGTGGATGTTTGCTTTGTTACCGAGTATGTGATCAATTTTTGAGAAGGTTCCACGAGATGCTGAGAAGAAGCTATATTATTTCCTGTTTGGGTGGAATGTTCTATAGATGTCTATTAATTTCATTTGATTAGTTCTTGTATTTCTCTGTTAAGTTTCTGTCTGGTTGACCTGTCCATTGGTGAGAGAGCAGTGTTGAAATCTCCTACTATTAGTGTGTGGGGTTTGATGTGTGCTTTGAATTCTAGTAATGTTTCTTTTACAGATGTGGGTGCTTTTATATTAGGGGCATATTTATTCAGGATTGAGACTTCATCCTGATGTATTATTACTGTTATGAGTATAAAGTGTCCATCTCTATCTTTTATGATTTATTTTAGTTTGAAGTTTATTTTGTTAGATATTAGTATAGCCACACCCACTTGTTTCTTAGGGCTGTTCAATTGAAAAACCTTTTCCCAACCCTTTACTCAGAGATAATGTCTGTCTTTGTGGTTGAGGTGTGTTTCTTGTAAACAACAGAATGTTGGATCCTGTTTTGTATTCATTCTCTTAACCTGTGCCTTTTATAGGTGAATTGAGTCCATTGATATTAAGTGATATTAATGACCAGTGGTTGTTAACTTCAGTTATTTTTTTTGGTGGTAGAGTTTGTGTGTTTCCCTTCTTTGAGTTGTACTGGTGGAGGGTTGTTAGATGTCTGTGTTATTATGGGTGTTGTTTGCTTCCTTTAGTTGTGGTTTACCTTCTAGTACTTTTTGTAAGGCTGGGTTTGTGGCTACGTATTTCTTAAATTTCTTTTTATTCTGGAATATCTTGTTTTCTCCATCGATGGTGAAAGAAAGCTTTGCTGGGTATAGTAGTCTGGGCTTGTATCCATGGTCTCTTAGTGTCTGCAGCATACCTATCCAAGACCTTCTGTCTTTCATGGTTTCCATAGAGAAGTCAGGTGTAATTCTGATAGGTTTACCTTTATATGTTACTTGAAGTTTTTCCTTTGCAGCTCTTAATATTCTTTCTTTATTCTGTATCTTTTGTGTTTTGATTGTTATTTGGTGAGGGGATTTTTTTAAATCTGGTCTATTTGGTGTTCTGTATGCTTCTTGTACCTTCATAGGAATATCCTTCTTTAGGTTGGGAAAGTTTTCTTCTATAATTTTGTTGAATATATTTTCTGGGCCTTTGAGCTGTAATTCTTCTCCTTCTACCCCTATTATCCTTAAGTTTGGTCTTTTCATGGTGTCCCAGATTTCCTGTATGTTTTGTGTTAAGAATTTGTTGGATTTGCTGTTTTCTTTGATCAATGAGTTTATTTCCCTGTATAGTATCTTCAGCGTCTGAGATTCTTTTTTCTATCTCTTGTCTTCTGTTGGTTATACTTGTCTCTGGAGTTCCTGGTCATTTACCCAGATTTTCCATATACAGCCATCCCTTGGTTTGTGTTTTCTTCATTGCCTCCATTTTGGTCTTCAAGGCTTGAACTGATTTTATTACCTGTTTGATTGCTTTTTCTTGGTTTTCTTTGGTATCTTTGAGAGCTTTATTCATTTCTTCTACCTTTTTGTTTGTCTTCTTATCCCTTTCTTTAAAGGAGTTTTTCACATGCCTCTATTATTTTCATAATGTTACATTTAAATTCGATTTCTTCTACTTCTTCTGGAATAGGGTGTTCAAGTCTTCCTGTTGTGTGTTCTCTATTCTGGTGTTGTCATGTTGCTTTTCAGGTTGTGGGAGCAATTCTTGCATTGGTGCCTGCCCACCTTTTCCTTCAAATGCAGCCAGGAGAGTCTTGGTGTCTTGTTCCAATCTTTGCTGTGACTGATTGTGTACTTAGGGGATTTTCTTGGTCTGACCTCTCTTATGATCCCTCAACACTGGAGCTGTCTGTGCTGGTGGATCTAAAGACCAAGCACATGGAAAGGAGTGCCCTCTGGGTGGATCTCTTCAGTGCAGGAGCGGGAACTCTTCCTGGGCGGAGGACCTAGCCGACAATAGGGAGGCTTGGGGGAGGAAGGGTCGTGTGGAACAAAGAAGCCCCTGAAGCAGGAGCTATAGGGGCCCTGCACTGGGCTCTCAAACTGCCTGGCTGGGCAGGCACACATGCTACCCTCTGGATGGATATTCAGTATACGAGCAGGGCCATGCAGAACTGAGAAGCTGCTGCAGCAGGAGCTGGAGGGGCCCAGCACTCACCTCCCGGAACGTCTGGCTTGGTGGTCACACACTCACCCCTCTGGAAGGGTCTCCTCTGTGCAGGAGCAGGAAGTCCTCCTGGGCCAAAAATCCTTGCAGACAATAGGTCAGGCATGGGGGAAGCAGGGTCCTGTGGAACAAAGAAGCCCCTGCAACAGGAGCTGGAGGGGCCCTGCACTCAGATCCCAAACCACCTGTCTGAGTTTATTATCATTTTATAAAATTATATGTATTGGCTAGTGAGTCTTTGTCACAGATATGGATTGAAAGTATTTCTTCCTTTCTGTGAATGTCATTGCCCAGTCCTTGGTGTATCTTTTGTGGTCAGAGGTTTATGTTGAGGCCCAGATTTTATTTAATAGATATTGCCTTATTCATCACCATGTAATAAACTTTTGATTACTTCAAATTTTGAAGACATTTTCCTATGTTATCTTTTGGAAATTTTATAACTTACCTTTCATATTGATATCTGTGATAAATCTCAAATTGATTTTAGAATGTGAGGTGAGGGAAGGTTAAGGTTCATTGTTACCTTCTTCGAAATATCCAAATAGTTCAACATCATTTCTTATGGAATGGATTGATTTGAGAACATCACTGCAAGTCTGTATGTCTAAATCTTTTTCTGGCTTCTATTTCATTTTGTCAACCATTCATCTATTCTCTGCTAGTTCCACACTACCTTAATTAGTGCAATTTCAAATATTTCTTGAAATCAGACAGTAACTCCTTCAAGTTTGCCTTTTCTTTTTAAAATGACTGTAAACAGGAAATGTCTATTCAATTCTTGTTACTTTATGTTATGTTTACTATTTCACTTAACACTATGGTTTTGTAAATAGCTCTATAAAATCTTCTTTGATAATCCTGTCAAATTTTTATTATGTTTAGAGAATACTGTCACTTTGTTAATAATAAGTCTTATAATTCAATTTTATAAACTGTTTGCTGTGAAACTTTAGGTAGTTTTCCATATAAAGATGCATTTTTGTTAAATATATTCCAGTCATTGACTCTTTGTTGCTCTTAAAATTAATATTGCTCTTTAAAAATTTGCTTTTACTTGTTGCTAATGAATGAAACAAATTTTATTTTAGAAAAGATTTATTTTATTATAATTATATATGTGTGTATATGGGTCTGTGTGTCTGTCTATGTGTGGGTATGTGCTAAGTTTATGCAGATGCCTATAGAGGTAAAAAGAGGGTGAAGGATTCCTTGGAGCTGTAGTTGTAGACAGTTATGCACCTCTTGCAATGAATGCTGGAAATTGTACAATTAGGTATTATTATGAATCTTTTATCTTGTATATTATTAGGACTTATTTTATTATACAACATGATGAGTATAATAATATGCTTTTAACTTAAAGGGTAGATTTTACATGTTCTAAATAAGATAAAATATATAGATGGGATAGCATATACATGCTAATTAGCATGATTTAATGTGTCTAAAATTTATATATATATCTAAATATCTCATTGTTGCTGGTCGATAAAAATTAAAAAGGAAATAGTAAGTAAAATAAATTATATGAGAAACTGTTTAAGCTAAAATAAGTGTTAATAAAATAAAAATTAGCACAAAATATAAGAATCATAATAACATAATTATGCACTAAATTCATAACAGTATATATGTTTTATAGAGAACATAAATAATTATACAAATGTACTACTAATCCTAGTAATACAGCATACAAGATCAATGTATAAACACAAAGTGTTGGGACTTGAGAGATGGCTCACTTGTTAAGAGAATCCATGCTCTTCATAGGACCTGTTTTCATAACTAGTATGATAGGATATCTCATTTTGGTCTTCATTTCTCCCTGAGGAATGATGATGCTGAGTGTTTTTCATATATCTATTTTAATCATATATTTTCTTTGGATAAAATGTTCACTCTGGTACTTTTCTCAGATCTAAGCATAATACATGCTATGCCTGACAAATCCATAGCCAACTTCATCCTAAATGGAGAAAACCTTGAATCAGTCTATTAAAATTGGAAATGAGGCAGGGCTATTCACTATTCCCATTCATTTTCAATATATTACTCAATGGCTTTTTGGGACCCTAGTTTACTTGAATGCACACCTTCCTAGGTTGGGATGGATTGGGGAGGGCTTTGGACATCCCACAGGGCAGGGTACCCTGTCCTCTCTTAAGGATGGAGGGGGAGGGAGGAGGGTTAGTGGGGGAGCGGGAGGGGACTGGGAGAAGGGGAGGAAGGGTCAATTTTTGAATGGAAAATTTAGTCCTAGTGGTGTGGCTAGGACTAAAGCTGCTTTGCCTTTTGGCTCCACCCAGTCCAACATGGTGGAGGCATGTTCACCACCAGCTCTGTGAGTCATGATCACTGACCTAGCTTTGGGACAAAGTGGGTCTATATTGCCATTAAGCAACTTGTATCACTCTGCTCATAAACCCCATTTAAATGTTCCATAACAGGATTGCCTGAAAGAGCCAGATCTGTTCCATGATATCAGCATGAACCAGGAAGTTGACTTTTAAAGAAACCATCATGCTGCTATACTGTTTTAATTACTTCAAATTTATAATACAGCTTGAACTGAAAGTATTATGTATCTAGTTCTCTTCTTGTTACTCAAAATTTCTTTGACTCTATGTGGTCATTTTTGTTCCTTATAAGTTATATGTTTGCTTTTTTTTCTATTTTTAGAAAAAAATGCCATTGGTTTAATGGGAGTAAGATTTAATTTGTATTTGGTTTTGAGTAGTATGGACATTTTATTAATTTTAATTCTAAATAATGGACACATGATGCATGCCTTTATATATGTGTTTGTGTTTTAGTCAATTCATTTTATCAATATTTTATATCCTGTAAATCTTTGTCTTCCCTTATTTGTTTTTAAATATTGAACATTTTGGTGTTATTACATATAGGATTGTTTTTTAATTTTGTTTTATGAAAATTTGTTCATGATAGTGTTTACATACGCATATATTTTTTGTGCCATGACTTTGTTCTTTGTGAAGTGTTTGTGTGAAATACTGAAATCAAATTTCTTCTCTTTACAGGGTAGGTTTTAGTTTTTACAGTTACTATGATATTAGCTCTGGGAGTATCTGATGCAACTTTAATTATTTTGGAGTATGTACCTTCTACACCCAGTATATTCATAGTTGTTTATATAAATCACAATATACTGCTGAACTTTTTCAAATGCTTGTTCTGCATCACATTATATTTATATTTCATTTGGTTAATGATTTGTGCATGTCAAAACATCTTTGTACTACAGGAATAACTGCAACTCAGTAATAGTACATGATCCTTTTAATTGTTGTTGATTTCAGTTTCTGATATTTTGTTCAAAATTTTTATGTTTGTATTTATTAGAGATGTTGGATAAAAATTTATTGCTCTTATAGTGTCTTTGGCTTTATTGTTAAGGCAATACTGTCCTTGAAACATAAGTTTAGAAGTATTTGGTCTACCGAAAAATTTTTAGTTTTACAAGTATTGATATAAATTCAGGAAAAATTTATTAATGAAGTCAGCCTTCCTTGGGCTTTTCATTAATGAAGTCTAGTTACAAATGAAGTCTAGTTTTCTATTATTTTAGTTTGTTCATATTTTATGTGTGTCCATAAATTCATCTGGTAGGTAGTATGTCTTTAGGAAAAATTATTTGTTTTTGTTTTTCTAGTACTGGTATATCATCATTCATATCTTTCTTTGAATTTATGTAGCATTACCTACAATGTTTCTTTTTTATTTATTTGAGCTTTTTGTAATTTTCCTTAATTTTATCAGAAATATTTTGTCAATTGTGTATGTATATCTTTTTTATTCTTACTTATTTTTGTTTTTGAGACAAGGTCTGACTATAGTATGTAGTTCTGCTGGCCTGAACAGTGATATGCCTGTCTCTGCCTCATGAATGATAGGAATAAAGGCAGACTTTGTAGATACTATAAAAGACCCAAGTGATTATTTTTGAAACTATGTTGTTTGTTGTTTTAATTCTATTTCTTTGGCCTTGGGTATTTTCTGTTTCCTTATCCCATCCCCATACATATTATTCTCTCTGATATTTTTCACATAGAAGAGTTAATGTTTTCTATATGGGTTGAAGATATAGGGCTTAGTGGCAGATCACTTGCCTACAATGGGTGAGGCCCTGGATATTATCCTCATCATGGTAAAGAAAAAAATTTCCTTTAGTAAATATATTGATGACAAATTGTCCTATCATTAATTTATCTGCATTTTGCAACATTTGCATTTGTTTATGAAAGTTTCTTTTGGTGGATACATAATTCTGTATTTACAAATTTTAAAACGTTATTGTTTTATTGATTGACTTTTGCAATGCTTGGGTGAGCCAAGGGCTTTTCATATGAGAGATAAGTATTCTACTACTGACCTAAACTTCCAAATCCATATCAACTTTATGAAATGCTTCTTCCTTATTCTGTGTTTAACTGTATTGTTCTAAGATTTTTTTTTTCTGGACAGTTTCAAGATTTTCTCTTTGTATTTGTTTTCCAAAGTCTATCCTAAATCTGAATGTGTTCTATATCTTAGATCATTGAGACTACTGAATATGAAAATATATGTGATTCCTTTCTTAAAAGAAAACTTTGTTAGAATTGGAATTAATATACAATAGCTTCATCATATTTCAGGTATTCAATTTCATGAATTTTCATTATATTTAAAACATCTTAGGCATTGTTTTTCAAATGCTTTTATTTCTTGTGTGTCTTCTGGAACTTTAATTACATATAAGTTTGTTATTGTCTCACATACCACTGACACTTCATCTTTTTTTTAAATAATTTTATTTATTTATTTATTATGTATACAATATTCTGTCTGTGTGTATGTCTGCAGGCCAGATGAGGGCACCAGACCTCATTACAGATAGTTGTGAGCCACCATGTGGTTGCCGGGAATTGAACTCAGGACCTTTGGAAGAACAGGCAATGCTCTTAACCACTGAGCCATCTCTCCAGTCCCTTCATCTTTTTCCTCTAAGTTCATATTTTTACTTTTTAGAAGCTTCTCTAAAGCAAAGGACACAGTGAACAAGACAAAATGGGAGCCTACAGAATGGGAAAATATCTTCACCAACCCCATATCAGACAGAGGGCTGATCTCCAAAATATACAAAAAACTCAAGAAATTGGTGATCAAAAGAACAAATAATCCAATAAAAAAATGGAGTACAGACCGAAACAGAGAACTCTCAACAGAGGAATCCAAAATGACTGAAAGACACTTAAGGATATGTCCAACATTTTTAGCCATCAGAGAAATGTAAATCAAAACAACTCTGAGAGTCCATCTTATACCTGTAAGAATGACCAAGATCAAAAACACTGATGACAACTTATGCTTGAGAGGTTGTGTGGTAAAGGGAACACTCTTACATTGCTGGTAGGAGTGCAAACTAGTACAGCTGTTTTGGATATTAGTATGGCAATTTCTCAGAAAATTATGGGCAACAATCTTCCTCAATACCAAGCAATACCACTTTTGGGTATATACCCAAAATATGCTCAATCACACCACAAGGACATGTGCTCAACTATGTTCATAGCACCTTTGTTTGTCATAGCCAGAACCTGGAAACAACCTAAATGCCCCTCGATGGAAGAATGGATAATGAAAAAATAATGACATCTTGAAATTTGCAGGCAAATGGATGGATCTAGAAAACATCATATTGAGTGAGGTAATCCAGACCCAGAAAGACAAATATAATATGTACTCACTCATAGGTGGTTTTTAAACATAAAGCAAAGAAAACCAGCCCACAAATCACAATCCCAGAGAACCTAGATGATAATGGGGACCCTAAGAGAGACCATACATGGATCTAATCTACATGGGAAGTAGAAAAAGACAAGATCTCCTGAGTAAATTGGGAGGATGAGGACCATGGGAGAGGGCAGAAGGGGAGGGGATAGAAAGGGAAGGGAGTGGAGAAAAATAAATAGCTCAATAAAAACAATGAAAAAGAAAAAAATTATATTCTTTGTGTACTTCACATTGAAGAATATGTGTTGATATTCCTGTTAAACCTTTCTACTAGTGTTTCAAATCTTCTTTACTGTGAACTTTTGTTGGCAGAGGCTGCTCATTCATTCCCAGCCACCCAGACCCGAAATAACCACATAGAAACTGCACTACTTGCAATACTGTTTGGCCAATAACTTAGGCATATTTCTAGCTAGCTAGATCTTATATCTTAAATTAACCCATTTCTATTATTTTTTATTTTACAATGAGGTTGTGGCCTGCTGGCAAGGTTCTGGTGCATCTGTCTCCTGCTGTGGCTACATGGCTTCTCTTTGACTCCACAGACTCTCTCTTCTCTATCTGCTTGGAATTCTGGCTTTGCCCTATTCTGCACTGCAATAGGCCCAAAGCAGCTTCTTTATTAACCAATGGTGTTCATAGGGTACTGAGGGGATTCCCACATCAAATTTTAGTTGAGAGATTTGCATTTTTAGTAATACAATTTGCATTTTTAAAAATTTCTTCACCTTGTTGCAATTTCTAGCTTGTTCATTTATTATAAGTGCATTTTTGTTTCTATTAATGTAGTAATGAGAGACTATTTAAAACCCTTCCTGCTAATTTGAGCATTTGTTTTAATCAAAGCTGGGCTCTATAAAGTGTGTCTTCTCTTGAGTATGGGTAGTATCTTCATATTTCTTGTTTTCTTATAAATTTGGAATATATCTTCAACATTGTTAAAGACATAATCTTTAGAATTCCTTTATCCTTCTTTATTTCTCTATAGAGTATTGATTTTTGTTTGTTTCAGTAGACAGTAAAATGGCCAAATTGAAACTCTCAATTGTTTCTTGTGGTAGACTGTATTGAAAACTATGTTTAATCCTTCCAGCTTTATTTACATCCTTTGGACTCTGTCCCCAGATGCATATTTCATGAATTTTACCAAATTTGGCCAGTTTATATCTACTTCATTTTTTTTATTTTTGGTTTTCTCACATTAGTTACAAACTGTGGTATTCATCCTGAATTCTGTCTCCTGACTTTTCAAGCCACATGGACTGTGAAAAATTGTGTGGGGGAGTTAGCTAGCGCTGGATTGTTTGCTTGTAATCTTAACTCCCCATCCAGAGAGTTGTGCATGGCAGGTACAATTACACTATGAAATCTGGCAAATGTTATGAATTAGGCTTTATTTTTACTTATATTTTTTCCCTCAAGATATAGTTGCTAAATGTTTAACAGATGCAATAGAGATTCTAGTTTCTCTGGAGCTTTATTTACTGCTTTGGCCTGGGGGCTGCCATCAGGCAAAACTTCCATGTATCAATTCCCTTCTTATTTCTTGATGCTTGCTTGACGTTTATGTACTTTGTGACCTATATCAGGGTTTGTCTGCAAGAACCTTCTTAAATATTATCCACGGTGGCCCTAGTAAATTTTTTCTTGATTTTCAGGGAAATTAAGAAAATTATTAAAATATTTTTTTTACAGAGATGAAGTAGTATGGTTTCTGTGTCTCATATTCTCCATTAGTTTCCATGTCTTTTTTTTAAAGTGAGATTGTTACTTAAGTGTTCACCATACTAAAAAAGACAAGCAGCACATGTTTTGCCATATATTATTATCTTGATTCAAAAAACAGGTAAGGCATAAAACCAGGAATATCCGAGACAAAGAACAGAATCAGTGATAAGACAACAGAGAGTAATGGTGGGTCAATACATTAATAAACATGGTGCACATATATGAAAATGCCACAAAGGAAGAAGTTTATTGTTCTGTGTGATGAACATATGATAATAGAATTATATGACTTAATGGGGAATGTTTTGAGGGCATCTTCAGCCAAATAATTTGTATCACGATATCTATGAAGTCGGGAGGCCAGTGCATGTCTTTAATCCCAGAACTTCGGAGGCAGAGGCAGTCAGATCTCTGTGAAATAGAGGCCAGCCTGGTATTCAGAGTAAGACCCAGGACATCCAAAGCTGTTACACGAAAAACTCTGTCTTAAAAAACAAAACAAAACAAAAAACAAGGATATTATCTTGTTTATTTGTTCAGTATCTTGGACAAAAATAAAAAGTTAACAACTGCGGTGGGTTGAGTAGTGTCCTACTAAAATTCATATCTGTTCATAACCTTAGGTTGTAACCATATTTAAGTAGTAAGTCTTTGTGGAAGTTGTTAGTGATGAAATCATCTTGGGTTTAGTGTGACTGTAAATTTGCACACACAGGGCTACAAGAGGAGAACTGGACAGGCAATGATTGGAGTGATGTTTCTGTGCGCCAGGGAACGCCAGGATCCAACAGTTGCTGGAAGAGACAAGGCAGAGCCTGTGGAGGGAGTGTTGTTGGGCTTCTGGTTTTAGAATAATGGCAGAATAAATTGTTGTTTATTTATACTATTGAAAGGATTGCCATTTGTTATGGAAGTTCTAGAAAACTAACATCACATCCTAATGATGGTTACATGCCTTTTTATTGGGTTACTAATCCACTGCATTAGGTGGACATTTGTACAAACAAATCTACACATAAGAAAATTGGAAGGCACTGCTATAGGTATCTGTCAACAAACACATTTGCTTTATGCACAAACTTTTATGTTTTTTTTGGTGGATAAACATGCTAAATCTGTAGTCAGCAGTCTACATGTTAGTCCTGAGTCTACCATTGATGCACCATGATCTTGTGCATGATTTATTTTTCCTTCAGGCATGTTTACTTTTGTACAATACTGCTTATCTTTGTTTTCTTTCAGCTCCATACTCTAAGCTTCTGTGTCTTCCCCTCCCTACATAATCAATCTGATGATATATACTTTGTCAGAAATGTATAGTTGTACCATATGCACTTTGATGAGTAGGACTAGAGAGTATTAGGAATTAATTAAAAGATAATAGCACTATAGTTTAAATAGAAATGGAACACTATGAAAGCTTTAAATACATACTCAGGTTTCAGGTACTGTTTCTCTATTGAGGACTAATTGATTTCCAGTTAAATGTCCTTAAGTTTCTTTGACTGAATAGGCCAGAAATTACTATATAAAGGTTTGATTTTTAAAAGGTTTAAAGGAACAAGAGAGATGGTTCAGTGGTTAAGCACTTGTTGCTCTTGCAGAGAAGTGACATTTGGCTCCCAGGAAGCACATGGCATCTCACAAACTTCTGTAACTCCAGGTGCAGGGGATTCCACTCTCTTCTGGCCTCCCTGGGCACCAGGAACACAGGTGGAACACAGCCATACATGCAGGCAAAACAACCATACACAGAAAATTTAAAAAAAATTATTTTAGGCTAATCATCCTGAATAAGTATAGAGTGAATTTTTTGATAGCAGTAATTATTTACACACATGTCCATATTCATGTTGTTTCTGAAACACACAAAACAGTAGAATGCTAAGTCATTGAAGACTTTACTTTTGGAGAGTCTTTGAAATATGGTAGTTTTTCATTGTTTAAGAACCAACCTCTCTTTTATCTAGGAGTTTCCTGTTTTGGGGTCTTAGATTGCTAGATCTAGAAGGGTTTTTCAGACAATATACTTCATCACCTTTCAATTACTCATTGATGGTTCTGAAGGCTATCAATGACTTGCCCAAGGGAACAGTAATTTTTATAGGCTGCCCTCAAACCTAAGTTCCTTTGTTTAATATTTTTGGTCCCCTTCCACTGTTACAGCTGCTTTGCATTGCCCAGACTGATCTTGCACCCTTTGCTTTATATTTTGGATTAGTCAATTTTCTTCTCTTGGGTTTCTATATTCTCTTCAGCACTGTGGACCTCCTGTTGCCTTGTTTTCCCTTGAGGAAAGCTTGAGGTGACTGTTTTTAATTGGGTCCACATTTTTCTTCCTTAGGGTGGGGTTGAAGTTAGGTCATTAGGGGATCAGTATGGCTGAATTCTTTCTTCTTAGTGGAGTGTGAATGACAACTTTTTGATGTACATTTGTTTGGAGTTCATTATTATCCTCAGAGATGGAATCTGAACAGACAAGGTTGTCAAACCTTTATTCGGAGCCTGGGTTAGAAGGCACGCCCATAGGGATGGAAGAGAAAGAAAAGAGAAGAGGAAGCTCACTCTTCTGTCCTGGAGAGGGAAGTATGCATCTCACAGCGGTTTGGTAATCCATACTTCCTTTATGTCTGTTTGCTCTTAGCCTTTTGCTCTTTCTCTACCCTTCACTTGCCCTGTTCCTCCTCTTCTCTCTGAGTTTCCCTTGATTTCTCTGCTGGAAACCTCAAAGAATGAAATACTACTTTAGTCTTTCGTAAAATAACCACAGATCTAAAGCCTTTGCAGCTCTGGATTCAGAACCCCAGCTTAGCCGCGTGTTCAGCACTAGGCAGTGGTAAAGCTAGCTAAGGGGGTGGGGAGAAGGGGAGAAAGGTTGGGAGGGAGTCTGAGAGGGAGGGAAGGAAAGAGGGAGGGAGAAAAGAGAGAGGGAGAGGGAGGGACTGAGGGAGGGAGAAAGAGGGAGGGAGAGAAGGGAAGAAAGAGAGTGAGGAGAGAGAGGGAGAAAGGGAGGGAGGCAGAGAGAGAGAGAGAGAGAGAGAGAGAGGGAGAGAGAAAAAGGGAGGGAGGGAGGGAGGGAGGGAAGAGAGGAAGAGCGTGAGCGCGCTAGCTAGCAAAGCAGAGAGACAGACTGAGATAGGGACTAGGACAGACACCTAGAGAAAGAGAACAAGCCTCGTTCTATCAGGGCTTAGCCTCCAACTTGTTTCAGTTCATTCATCCTTTTCTCCTCTCTGCTTCGAGGGAAGTGACTGTGGCACTCGGTAAGAGACAGAGATGTTCCCTTCTTCCCCCTCCCCCAAGCTCAGGTCTCCTTTTCTGATAGCATCTCTCCCCTGTTAGGAGAGTCTCCTTGGGTTGGTCGGGAGGCGAGACACGCTCTGCAGCTGTGATGCTTTCCTGGGTTCCCCAGTGGGGCTGGTGGAAGCCCGGAGGCGGCATTTGGGCTGGGAGGCGCTGGGGTGAAACCTGGTTTGAGGAAGGGGGGGTTGTGATGTGGTCGATGTATACGCGATTTGCTTCATTGTCAGTGAATTGTTGTGTTCCTCTTTGGAAGCAGGTCAGCACTGACCTTGCAAATTGCTTGGGGGGCCCGGCAGCTGCTGCAGAAAGCCACAGAGTGACCCCCAGCCAGAGCAGACAGCACTGTCATGACCCCCCAGACAGCCCTAGGCATCAAGGATGGGGGAATGGCTGGAGCTCCCTCCTTTAACTCTTTCCCTGCAGCTGTGTTTGGCTGCTGGAAATCAGAAGGAAGGAGGAGTCTGAGCAGCCCCTTTCCCTCTCTCCCTATTGCAGTCCCCAGATGCAAGTGAGTAGAAAGTTGTAAATAGCTGCTTCCTTTCAAGCAGGTGGAGCCCTTCCCCCTTCCTTTTAGAGGTTCACTGTGGGGTTGGACCTGAGTTCTTCTACAAACTTGGAAGGCTTTTCTTGCTTCAGTGAGGGAAGCCCCACTTGCATCCCACCCCTGATCCCAGGTAGCTGTGCTGGCGCCTAAACCATGAATTCAGATTTCACATACCCCTCCCCCCACACACACTGGTGGGCATCTTCATAGGTCTAGATGTGTCCTTGGGAGGAGGACAGAAACACCTGCTGGTTTGAAGAGCTTTCTTCCCAGCAGGCTGCCCCCCACCCCCACTGTGGCTGGGGAAGGGGCTGCTGGGCAGGAGAGGAGAGGAGAGTGTGAGTAGCTAGGATTTCCTTTGTGAATAGTATGGATTATTTAGGGTTGGCTCCTCAGGTTTGGTTTGTCTGAAGCTATGAGAGGGATGACTGAAACTATTGTAACCCCTTGAACTTGTAAAGGACAGGGTTTTGTTACTTGATAGAGGCTTCTTTCTGGAGTTAGTGACACTGTCATGCCCCTGGTAATAGCTGCAGAACAAATTGCACCAATTACTAACATTTTAAGTGTTTAATGTTTCTGATCTGGGCTAACGGTTTAATGTGCATTACCTTGTTGAATTTTTATATGAAACCTGTGAAGCTTTTGATTGCTATTATCTTTGGTTGACTGATGAGGAAACTAAGGTACAGCAAGCCTAAGTGGCTTGTCCAATGACAGAGCACAGCCACTTCAGTGGGAAATGAAAGCACAGGTCCCTGGGTCGCCAGTGCTTCTCTTTTGGCCACATGCAGGAGCAACAGGAATGCCAGCTCTTGGCTTTGAAGAGCTACTAGTGATCTTGTGTAGAGCAATAGGAATTGGGAATGGTGTGGGACCCGGGCTTTCTCAAAGGCCCTAGAAGGCTGCTTTTGGCCAGCCTGGTTTCTGTTTTGGAAAGGATGCCTAGAAAAACTTTATTTTTCCATGGTTACAGTCGCAGTCATTCTGCATCTAGCTTCAGACTATATCTTTTAGAAATGGATCCTGCTGTTTCTGAGAGCTTGGCCAAACATTTGTGAATTATAGAACTTTCCAACTAGAAGGCTTCCTAAAAGCCATTAAGCTCTGATGTGCACCAAATTCTTGAGTACATTCTCAGCACCCCATTTGTTGACTACTGTCTATTTAAATTCCCTGCAATGATAGAGAGCTCCTTAGGTGGTTCTTTGTATTTTTGAGCAAGTATGTCAGAAATTTTGTAAAAATTGCCCATGGCTTTTGTTCGTTGGTTCTTTGGAAGTGTCTGAAAGAAACTTGCTATTTCTTAATGATTTTTCTTCAGCTAGTTGAAGATGGTGATTATACCTTCTCCTCAAGTCTTGAGTCAGACAAGACTCCAAATGAAAGGATCAGGGCTGTCTTCTGGAGAGTAGACTTTTTATTCGTGCTTGACAGCTTCAAACTCACATTTCACAGCTTTGTCAAGCAGCTCTGATAGTGTAAGGTCTAGTCCTTGGAAGACTATCTGCTGTCATCTGGACTGCTGCAAGCAATGACGTTCTCTTTTGTATTAATAAAGACCAAGGACCCTTTGTTTGAGTGATTCTAAAACTACAGAAGATCAACATAATAGCTAGACAGTAAGTATGGGGCATAGGGGATTCCAGAATGAAAGATTAAGGGGAAATATTAGTAGAGAGATATTTGAAATGGTAGTGAATTCAAGACTCACATGTGATCTGGAAGCCAGAAGAAAAACTTTAAGAATGGCAGCTATCACTGAGGGGATTCAGTACAATCAGAAAGGAAAGGAGTAAACCCTGCTGGAGCAGAGCACAGGTAGCAAACCTGGTTCTACTCCCGGCTCTGGTGGTCTCTCGGTTCCCTTAGACACTGGACTTCCCCTCCCAGAGTCTCAGTTTTTCCATTTACAAAATGATTTGGTGCACAGTAGTAGCCTCCAGAGTATTTCACATTTAAAAGTCTTGGTCTGAAGTTTATAAAATCTCCTGGGTGTGCAGGTCTTCAGAAGCCACCCAAGGCCAGTGCTTCTCAGACCTTAACATATAATAATGCAAAATAATGCCCACTGGGATGATTTTAAAATGCCAATTCTGAGTTGGGGTTTTAGGGTGGGGGCAGAGAATTTCAATATACTGCTGTTTCACTGATCACAGTTCAAGTAGTTCAAGTATCATGGTTGTCAAACTATCTTCATCAATTCAGTTGTTTCTACCTTGTATATTTCTCACTCTCAATGTATTTGCTTATAGTTAGGCATCGTGCAGAGGCTAAAAAGGTGAACAAAAGAGACATGTTCTCTGCTTGTTTGAAGTTTATCATTGATGGGGAAGAGGCTGGTGCTCATGTAATCACACAACTATGCCATTTTAGTGATGAATGCCATGAAGCATAAATATAGGGGTGAGCTATGAGAATATGTAATAGAGAACTTGGGGTTTAAGCAAAGATTAAGGATATAGCAAGCTTATCATTTGCATAAGGAGGAGGTATTGAAGCTACCTAGAGGGACATATAAATCAGGATGGCAGTGGTGCAACATTTTTGTTGATGGACACAGAAGTGGGTAAGGAGGAAGAGCAGGGAGAGAGAGAGGGAAAGTGTATATTGGGGTTTGAGATGAGAGATATATAGTCTTTTGAAGGGATTTAAATTTTCGGTCAGGAAGCATGTTTCCTGATAAAAGGGTTTTAAGTAGAGTTATTGACAGTCTAAACTGGATCCATTTGGTATAAGGTTATTAAGTGTCTACAATAGTCCAAAGAAAATGTGGGAGAGATTGAAGGGGTTAGACCTAGTCTCTGCTCTCTGAGATGACAGAGTCAAGTAGGAAGGAGAAGAAAAATGCAAGCAATGCCAGTAGATCTAAGTCCATAAAAGGGAGGCAAAGGGCTTCAAGGGGAACAAGGACCACTCCTGGAAGTAGATAGTGAACTGTGCATTGAAGATTAGATAGACTTTAAACAACAAGTGCCCAGTTGTGCCTGATGAAATAACATGTGTGAGGAATGTTTGGCAAATAGGTGGAAAACTTGACTACAAACAGTATTGAAGGGCAACTTGGAAAAAAGATTTATATGCAAAAGTGATGGGTGGCACTACTTGTGGGCAGTCTGATCTGGACAGGTTGAATGGTTTGATCTGCCTGAACTCATGCAGATAGTAATGCTATTACTGAATCCCAACAAGAGCTAGTAAATACAGTTGAAATGTGGGCTTGGAGCTCAGCAAAGAAGTCATGTGGAGACAGCAGTATGACAGTCGTTGTCTCTTGATTTTTGAAATAGGAAAAGAGATCCAACTGTGATATTTTGGTGAGTGTTTATCTTTAGGTTATAAGCAAAGGAGAGAAACCCACATGAATGCTAGAAAAGGAAAAAGGGGGTAAAGTTGCAAGAGAGGTTTGGCCTCAGCCATTTGCTATTTGGACTGATATTCATTGAATGTGTATCCTTTTTCCTCAGTGGAGAATACAGTGCTGGACAAAATATGGCTGGCGTTGCCACCTTGGTTTAGACGGTGAGGGAGGACTTATTTTACAAGCTATTGAATGGCATGGTCATAAATTATGGTTTTTGTGTGGAGGAGAATGTACTATTCTAAGAGGGAAGATGTGATCAGCATTATTGTATTTTGCAGAAGAGTTGAGTACTGACAAATAGTATTTAATTTTGTGCAAACAATCCTTTGTACTCTGAAGCTCACATGCTCACTAACATTTAAGATGGATGATACATAACCATTTTGCAGATATTGGGCAGGTGATAATACTGCAATAGTAGGAAAAGGAAATTCTCTTCCTTTAGGCATAGGTGTATAACTTTCCTTTAAAATCAGATGATGATATGTATTAGTTTAACTTATACTCTCATTGTGCCAGTGCTCTCCTTAGATCACTGACTTTGTATAGTCAGCAATTTGTAGAAAAAGGCACATGACAGAGAAAACATTTTTGTGAAGAATCATATATTTAAAAAAATCTCTCCCAACATGCATTTCTGATAGCCTAGTTTATAATTTATTCCTGATTTGAATACTGACTTAGTTTCTGATGACAACTTACTTGTCTTGTATGAGTTTCAGTTTTGAAAACTATATAATTGGGGGGTTGGAGTATTTATAAAGGCTTTCTTAGCTGTAAGGTTCTGTAGTTACTATCCTGCTCTGTAGAATATCATGTCCTAATCATGTTGTGCACACGTTTCAAATTTAGCCACCAACTGATGCAACACTGAATATTTTGACAAAGTATCCTGAGGCTTTGGAAGACACCATGGGGAGACCTCTTTGTTGTTGTATTCCTAAGATGGATGAAGTTGTTACTGTCCTGAGAGCTAAAGAAGGCACTTTCTCCTAAGATCTGGAGTAAGCTAGATATCAGATGCTATTTCCATTATGGGCATTTTGAAAGCAGTGAAAGTAACTGTGTACAATGGTGCAGGACACTGGGAGACAGAAATCTAGTGTTTATCTTGTATGCTGAAATAGAATGGTCAAGGTGTTCTCTTCCTGGGGGGGAATACTGGTTGGTAATAGGAAAACATTTTTATACTTGTACTTGAAACATGATTTGAAAGTTACTGATGTCTGTACACAGTGTGTCTCTTCACTATCCACAGAAGGAAGAATAAAAATCTCCAGGCTGTGTATTTAGAGGGGCAATTTTCACTTTGAAAATGCTTTCTTGAAAGGAAAGAAGGTGCTTGCAGACAGAATTATGTAAGTGATCATAACATAAAATAACTTTTAAAAATAGTACAAGACAGAGTTCAGAAATGGCATGATCCTTAGT
This sequence comes from Ondatra zibethicus, assembly GCA_004026605.1. Classification (NCBI taxonomy): domain Eukaryota; kingdom Metazoa; phylum Chordata; class Mammalia; order Rodentia; family Cricetidae; genus Ondatra; species Ondatra zibethicus. Next base: position 37,854 of record PVIU01018723.1, read on the forward strand.
GATCGTGTCCAGAACTCCTATCAATGAGTGCATATGGACACCTGTTTTCAGTGTAAATGGGTCCAGAAAAAGCTGTCTACTATCTGATGATTTAATCACTATCCGATGGTATGCAGCAGTTATTGTTAGCAGGTTAGTTTTCATTTTTACCTGAAACACGTTGTCTAAATCTAACCTATTGGCTTTACTGTTATAATTTAAAAGATGCTGCAAAAAGAAGTTATGCCATGCAAGCAACAGGGCTCACTTGAGAGGTTTATTGGAAGAGAAGAGAGAAGACAGAGAAGGGGACGAAGAGAAAGGCAGAGACTGGTCCATGGGGGTAAGAGTGGTGGCAAAAAGAAAGAGAGAGAGAGAGAGAGAGAGAGAGAGAGAGAGAGAGAGATGTCTGTACTGATGTCTGTACACAGTGTGTCTCTTCACTATCCA